>JANHFX010011997.1:0-38911 GCA_027560015.1 Chloroceryle amazona | reverse complement strand
TGTAACCGCCAGTGCTGGAGCAGCGTGTCACTGGAGAGCAGTGGGTGGTGGGGAGGCAGCGGGAGCTCAGGGACCCTTGCTCCGGGCAGGCTACTGGGCCCAGCCGCCATCTTAATGTGCGATGACAGCAGCAAAGGCTGCCCATGTTGGGCCCTCCCACGAGTGGAAAGCTCGGTGTCTTTTCCTTTGTCCCAGGCTTTCGGCAGAGCAGTGGCCTCTGTTGCCCTTGCTGTTGCAGAGCCTTTGAGCCAGTGCAGGGAGAGGCAGCAAGTGGCTCTGGTATGGCGGGTGCTGTGCCAAGCTCTTGCCCTGGCTCTAAAACCTGCACAGCCCGGCCTGTCGTGCACTGGGCATAGTCAGCAGTGTGCTGGGCACAGGCTGCCACTGCCTTTGAGGAACCCAGCGATAAACCAGCAGATGAGGTGCCTGTAAATCACAGCAAGAAGAAGTGGAAAGGACTTCTAAATTCCTTCTAAAGCTGCCTTTTTTTTTTGTGCTGGGGTGTTTCATAATGTTCCCAGTGGCAGGAATGCTGCTGGTGAGTTTAAACAAAACTTTGTATTACCAAATTGAGGCATGATATTTAAGGTGTATCTGAAGCATACTTCATTCTGCTCTGGACAGTGCTATCTGGACAGACTTGGAGGAAGCACGGGAGAGCCTGTAGTTGAAGTCTGTGGGTTGTGGATACTTTGGGGACAGAAGAAGCCTGGACCATCCTGACAAGGAGCTGAAGTAGGGCAGAATTGATCCAGTGAATCTCACTGGTCACCTCTCTGTCCTGAGTCTTTCAGATGAGAATATGCACAACAAAGTAAGATAGCCAGAGTAGAAGGGCCAGGGAAAGGATTTGGGGCTTGTCATACACGTTTTATCACCCAGTAAGGTAAAGGTGAGTGTCCTACAGTGGTATTTGAGTAGGTGTTCAGTTTGTAGTAGTTTTCTGGTCTATTTCATTTGGTTAGGCTTTAAGTAGAGAAAGGGACATTTCTGGGCACAGTAATGCAAATACAACCATGAAACGCAGTCCAGAAGGGAGTGTGCTGACTGACTAAGCTTCTCTTCAGGGAGCCTAGTATGGGGAGTTGTGGTGGTTGTTTGAGATGTGACAGATAAAGAGAGTTGAGATGGTATGGCCTACCATACAAAAAGAGAGGGTAAAGAGGGTGAGCCTGTGGGGGACCTGCTGGTCACAGATAGGTGCGATGGAAAATTCTTGCAGTGTTTGGGGGCTCTAGATTATTATTGTGGGGTTTTTTTTAAGTTGTCATTATAGAACACACTACTTGTGAAAGGATTGTAGAAGTACTTCTCTTTGGTGTGTTATAGACTAAAACTTAGCCTCTCAGTGCAAAGGTACTACTAAAATATAAAATCCTTCCCCTTCTAGTCATGATAAAGGTACTGAATAGAAGTTAGAGAGGAAAAAAATGAATAAAATCCCTTAAAAGCTAGAGGATGAGAGGGCTGTGTTTCAGGGGTCAGAATGCCTGACAACCAAGATATTGATTTCATAATTTAAACTTTTATTTGGTTCAGTATTACCTTCTGAGTCGTTATGATTGTAAAGAAAGCATTCTGAATGAGTCTTAATATGACATGATGGATGGCTGTCTTTGAAAGGCCTAATCTAGGCAGAGTCATGTTTGTTTAACTGAAGTCATGATGCTAAATGAATGCAATTTTCTGTACGGACACTTACCAGATTAGCTTGCACTTACAAATTGCAGGTGTAATTGATATCACCTGGTTTAAACTGATACAAATGTCTCCATAATGTTGTGGTGATTTAAACTCATGCCACCTCTCCTTTCACATAACTCTGTAGTCTTTTGACAGGCATCCCTATTGACAAGGCTGAGCTGCACAGAACTTATCTTGAGGAAGCTCATCAGGAAGAAGAAACTGGGAAAACTGGTCCATTTTGTAGCAAAATAATGAAAATGGAGTGAGCTTGAGAGTGACCAGGATGATCAAAGGTGTGGAAGACTTCTGTGCTAAAAACAACTAAGCATACCAGGTCCTTTTAAGCTTGCAAACATGACTGCAAGAGGACCCAACCTAGGTCTATATTCTCTGCATGCCATTTGTAACTTTAAACAAAGAATGAATGTTCAGTGTCAGTACAAAATTAGGGCTATCAAAGGAAACTAGTAGCTGACAAACTCAGAACAGGAGGGATTGGTTCTTTCCATAACCCATGGCTGGGCTGTGAAACTCCTTGGCAGAGGATGATGTAGCCCTTAAAAATATACTTGTGGCTCAGACAACAACTGAAAAAAAAATCATGGAAGCAGAAAAGTGGGGTTGTTAAATGCAAAGAGAACACCCCGTGCCTGAGCTGCAAAATACCAAGTGTTGTGTTTGGAGAAAGTGTTGTTAGGACTATTGCTGCTTCTGAGAAGGCAGTGCCTGATCACAGTCTGTGCAAGAGCATAAGGAATAGGGAAAAGACCAGCACAGTCTTTACTCAGTAAAGCTGGTTTTACATTTGTTTGGGGTTTTTTTCCAAAAAGCTGTGGGTGGTACCATGTGGTCACATCTGTGTGTTGTCTTGTGAAGCTGCTACTGTGAGCTGAGGCAGGATGGCTGACTAACTACATGGTCTCTGCAAGGCTGAAGGAGGAGTTGAAGGTAGGATCTAGCCCTTTCTCCTTACCACAACAGAGGGTTGATCTGCAGGATTTATCTCAGACTTTGGTGGTGGATCATCCTCTGTTGTGTAGTAGCTTGTCTGGTAAGTATTTCCAAGCATGTGGGCACAGCATCTACAAAATGATTTACCAGCATGCAAAATGATTCCAAGAGAGTGGTTAAAGTGGAATTGCCCATGAACTGCAAGATAGCATTTGAATTTAGACAAAACTCATCTCTGCTGGACTGATTTTAATAATCCAGTCAAATTTGCGGATGCGCGAACCACTAATTCTTCTGTGAAAAGAAAGGCTCAAGTGTGCTGGCAGGTGACAAGGCATGAGAAGATGAATTCGGGAAGTTTTTTTTTTTTCTTTGCCCCCACCTCTTTAGTTGGCTTTGATCTGTTTTATGAGGGTCACAAGACGAAAACCTCATTACCTAACGCTGTTGGATGTCGACGTATGTGTGATACGGCTTTTTGCCAGTATCTTAATTAGGGAATTCATAAAAGCAGAGGGTGGATGCCAGTTCTTGAGAAGCGCTTTTAGTCTTTCTGCTGGAAAGAAAGCTTTTATTAATTCATTATAAAATGTATTAAAAGAGATCCAGCTTAACTCTGTAAGCAAAGCCGCTTCTTTTTCTCTCCTCTCTTTGTCTCTGCCTTTATGTAAGCCATTTCAGGCTCCCTGCCCAAGACAATCCCAACAAATGAGATTTGTAATAAGCATGTAAGTCAGCTTGGATTGAAATCTGCTCCAGGTCTCTCTGGTTTAAAAACATCATCAGATTGTGAGCCAGTGTTGCTAGAATTCAACAAAAATCGCTCGATGCCTTGCCATACCTTGTGGAGCAACAGAGGCATGCCTTGTGTGTGTCCCTGTGTGCATCCAGAGCTGCTGGGACTTGGCACTCTGGAGTGGAAGAGCAGGAGGGCAGCTCTGTGTGCCCCAAGCTGCTGCCTGGATGTGAAACACCTGTTTCACTTTCCCCTTTTTACTGGCACTATTTAAAGGTGGCGCTGCAAGTGAAGTCCTGTGTCCCTGCTACAGGCCGTGCAAACCTGAGAAGTTACCCTGTGAACTTTCTGCATGTTGCACTTCAGCTCTGTCCCAGAGGAGCCCCTTCGTGGAAAGGAAAACCAAAAGTAGCAAGGGTTTGTCTTTGCAATTTATAAGCCACTGCGTTGAGATTGCCACTAAAAAATTCTTTTATTGGGGGCTTGCGGTAGGCCTGGGTACATAGCCCAGCTAACCTTCTCATGTGTTAGTAGGAGGGAAATCTTTCCATCGAGGTGTGGATCTGCTTCTAGGATTGCTCTCCTGGAGAGCAGATGCAGGGAATTATGCCAAAGCTCTCCAGGTTTTCTTGTGCTGAAGCTTTACAGGCTACTGCCCCCCTGGGAGTTTCCTCAGCAGCCCAGAGAGTAATTCCTAATTCCCAGGCATTACTCACATTTCTCCCAGTGTTTGTTTTCCTTTTTCTTTCTTTCCTTTGCCTTACAGCAAAGAGCTGCTTGGGAGCCTGAGAGACTCCTGGCTTGCAGGAACAGATTCCAAATCCCAGGTGAGGCAGTGGCACTAACATAGCAAGATAGTGCTTTGCCCATTGTTTGGATTTATGTCTGAGGCTCCTTGTGGAACTGAGCCCCCTCCAGGAGGCAGATAGTATTATCCTCATTTATAAGTAGGGAAACTGAGGCATGATGAATGGATAATATCTGGGAATCCTTAGTTCTGTCCGTCCTTACCACCCCTAATGCTGCAGCGTAGACTGAAGAAGAAAATAGAGAGATTCTGGAGGAAAAAAAATTATTTTGTTTATTCAGCAATCTCTTCCTTGCCTCTTTTTTTTTTTTTTTAATATGATTATATTTTTTTTATTTATTTATTTCTATCCCTTGTGCCCCAAGCTCAACTGCTGATGATGAGTTCTGGGACATGTGGTTTATTAGCAAATTATTGCCTTCCAGCGGGGGACCCAAACTTCGGTTATGATTTAAGAGCAGCAAAACCAGTTGAAACACTTAAAGTATTATGTGGAATCTGGAGATTTTTAGTCAGCAGAAAGTAAAAGCACTGGCAGAGGTGCGCAGAATATCCTCTTGTTATGTCTCTTGAAATGATGGAAGTATGGGTGGCGAATGTACCAGGGAGAGCAACTGCAAACTGAGCAGGAGGAACAGTTATGGAGGAGTGTACCAGAAGTTCAGTGTCATGGATAATTTAGTGATCATGTTCACAGATGACTAACCAAAGCTCTCGTGAAATTATATTACTTACCATGATTTTAGAATGTGTTTCCAGAGCGGGCATGGTGCTTTGTAATAAGTTCACTGGCTAAGGAGGGGCCAGGTAACACATGCTGAAGTACCTCTTCTGTGTGTATATGCTTGTCAGGGGCTTCTGACAGATAAGGGAGCAGAGACAGAGCCATCTGCAAATGGCAGGAACTGGTGAGGTGGTTGTTCTTCTACTGGACTGGATGGAGACCCCCACTCCACTCGGCCATTAAATTAACTTGCTGATGAGAATGGTCAGAGCTGACTTGGTTGGCCCTCAAGAAGGCTGGGGCAATGCACTGAGCTATAGTGAGTGACAGATAGTGATGAGTAGCTGCTGTTAACACTTAACTGGCATAGCTGGATATGGAGGAGCAAAATTATCTTTATCTTTAGCAAATGCATTTTCAGCTAACATGCTTCAGAAATATCCACGTCCCCATCCAGTCAAACCCAAGCATTGCCAAACACAGAAGTGTTGTTCCTTGTGCTCTGGGATCAGGTGATGAGCCTTGGTGCTCCCCTTGGGCTCAGGGAAAGGTGTGCAGGTGCCCCTGGGAAGCCTGGCATCTCAGCAGCCCTGGGAGAGCTGCCTGATAACAAGAGACTTTGAAATTGCTGTCTGGTAAGATGCAAAGATATATTTAAGCCTTGTTTTATGTGGCTGCCTCCCCAGTGCTACTTGCAATGAGACTGTTCAGCTGACTGGCTAAACCCCTTTTTGTAGTCTGCTTTCTTCTTCCTTTTATATCCAGCCTCTTGTCCCATCCTGCTTATTTAAAATGCTTGCCTGCCTTCCCTAAGCAGAAGGTGTGAGATTGCTAATGAGCTCAGGAAGGAGCTGATTCCCAAAGCAGCAATAATTAGGCATCACTGCCTTTTTGTTTCCCATATTACTGTTATGGGAGTGGTTGTGCTCTGGGCCACCTCTGAGGCTGATGTACAGGCAGCTGGTGCCTGGTTCCACCTCAGTGACTGCCTCAGTACTTTGCCGGACCATGCTGCCCCTTAGCTTCTGGTTTGTGAAGGCTCCCACCACAGAGGTTGTTCTGCCAGCCATCTAGCCGACCTTGGCCACGCTTGGAGAACCAGACACATCAGGAGTGTTGGTGCTAAGTAGTTAAAAAGAGAGATCATTGATGCCTCAAGGGCATTGAGGCCACATTCTTTCCAGTTAGGCTGTTGTGTTTGTAACATCTGATGAGTCTCACTGTTTCCCTGATGGAAGCAGGCCTAAAAGACAAAGTTTACCTAAAGTTGTGTACACTCTGGTTGCCAGGCAGAAGAGGAATGATTCCCACAAGAACTGCTGTCTGTGATAGGATTCCTTCCTGGGCAATCCAGTTGCAC
The DNA here is from genome assembly GCA_027560015.1 of Chloroceryle amazona. Taxonomy (NCBI): domain Eukaryota; kingdom Metazoa; phylum Chordata; class Aves; order Coraciiformes; family Cerylidae; genus Chloroceryle; species Chloroceryle amazona. The sequence goes on along the minus strand of JANHFX010011997.1, from coordinate 32,646 downwards.
AAGTACATCAACCCTCTTCTACTCATCCAGTTAGTGCCCTCCACAGGAAGATACGGAGAGAGGGGCTGGTAGGAAACCTGACTAGGAGACACAAGATGACTGGTGTTTTTCAGCATGGGAACATGCTGCTGCCAAAACTTGGTGCAGGGTGAAGGTGTGGAAGTGGTGGTGAATGCTCCCTTGAGCATACTGTGCAGACTGCTGTTGTAGATTTAGTTGATTAAAAAAGATGGTAGATATCAGTTTCCCCCTTGTCCCCTCTTCACCCAACCAGACAGCTGAGGGTGCTTTGTAGTCACATCCTATGAACCGTATCCTTTCATAGCACTTAATAAAGATTTTGACCCTCAGGCTTTGGCCAAGGCCAGTCTCTCTCATTTTATCGTCTCTTTAATTGTATAAAGATGCCTCTTTGCTTGTGGAGCCATGTGTAAAGAAACTCGGAACAGGATCAGATCTTGGTAAAATGGTGCTGGCCAGCCACCACAGGTGGGAGTGTCAGACCCAGCTTGGCTGTGTCTGGGATTACAGTGTCACAATTGTCTTAGGTATGATACAGCCGATCTGGGAGGTGATGGGCTCCCTCATCTGTGTGGGGATGGATCCCCAGGAGAGGAAATGATGGTGACTGTTTTGATTTGTTTCAGATTGATGGACTGGAGGAGAAGCTGGCACTCTGCAGACAGAGCATGGAGGAGGTGGATCTTAAACTGCGCTTGGAGCAGCTCAGCCCTGAAGGAAGGTATTGATGACCATTTCTTTTCACAGCTCTGGCTGTGCACTTCAGCCAGCTGTAGTACTGAGCATGTGCTCTTGAACGGATGGGAGCATGTGGATCCCCAGGGCATGACTCTTCCCCCACCTTGGAGCTTATTTGGGAAACCTGCCAGGGTGAGAAGTTCAGTGATATATGGAGAGAGCTTTATCTTATTGACAACCTCACTCTCCAATGGGCACCACAAACAGCCAGTTCATTTGCAGAGTTGGCTCCTGGCCTGCTAGGAAACTGCTCCAAGTCTGGCAGAGGTTCACTGCACACTGCTGCTCAAAGCTGCCCAGGTTCAATCAGCAACTACCGAGGGCCAGACTGGTCTGGAATGCAACTGCAAAAGGTTCTGAGGGAAATTATCTGTGCCTGTATTGCAAGTACCTCTGGATGTAGGGATGCAGTGACACACTAGGCTTCTAGAGCTGGGACTTAAGCAAGGACCATGACCTGGAATTTGTAGCAGCCACAGGCAGAACTTGCTCTTTCTCTAGAGCTTAAGCAAGAGATCCTAATCTCCCATCTGATACTCAGATACCGTTCCTTGAAGACATTCTTCCTGTCACCAGCATCCTCCTGCTCTGCTCCTAGCAAGAAAGGCTGGGAAGCTCAGTCACAGGCCCAGGGAGGGGACTTTTTGTTCCTGGTGTCTGCTTTACAGTACTGCCTTACAGAGCCTAGCTAGAAATAATCCTAGCAGTGGTGACATCTCCACAACCTGACACTTATCAGCCTATGTTTAACTTCTTTGTTCCTGCTTTCCACACTCTACCTCCCTCTTTACTGAGTTTTATATCCCATCCATAATTGGCTTTGGTCCTGTCCCTCATCTCTCCAGCTCCTTAATAGTCTTTTTCTAGGCCTAAATTCTTATGTTTACTGTCTGTGTTCTTTATCTGGTACATAGGTGGCCAACAACCAAACTTAAAGTTGTGGTAACTTGACAGGATGGAATATATCTGTAGGAGTTCTCTGAAATATAGGGCCTAGAGCAAAGAAAAAATAATAGGGATTCCTGGGGCCTCTTCTGAATTTTACATTTTGTATGAAGATGGAAACAAACTCTGTTGCCCTAATCCAGACCATATGAAAAACCCTGGAGGAAGGAACCATGATCAAAATTATTGATTCAGTGAGTAGTACCCAAAGGAGAGCTCTGCTTTCACCTTTTGAAGTTCAGTTGTCATGGTTTCTTCATGTCTCATTCTCAAAACTTCTTTCCTTGACTCTTCACAAGGCAGGTTTCTAACTAGCAATTCAGTCATGTTGGTAAATCTGTCTTTTCACTTCTTCCTGGCTGCACTCCACATTGCTTTCCCCCAGCTGCCTTTAAGAGCCTTTTCCTCTCCTGCTGCTCTGATGTAGCTTGCTTTCTTGCCTTCCTTACTTAACTAGCTGTATGCATAGATTTGGATCTCTTTCTTCCTGCAGGTTCTTGCTCTGCCCCAAGGGGAACAACAAACTCTTGTTACACTTACTGCCTTCTCTGTCTGCTTGGAACCAGGAGATCATTTGTTAGTGCATGTTTATTTATACTCACAGAGGCTGAAAGGAGTGACCACATCCTCCCTGCCGTAATGGAAATGCTGCTGCTTTGAGGCAATTTGTTTTCCTTTTATATTCTAAACTGTATATTAATTAATCATCTTGTGCAGTGTAAGACAAGGACTGGGTTGTACCTGACTTAGTCTTTATTGTTATTATCCTCAGTCTTCAGTCTATTTAGCTGGTTGTTACTGGGCTTGGATTCAGCTCATTTCACTGAGTTGACCAATTTGTGTAAATTGGATACCTCTGTCAAAGGGATTTTGGCTTCAGTGCGAAGAGTTACTGTTCCAGCACTGAGAACAGATGTGCTGGAGGGGCAGCATCCTGCAGATGCTGTAGGATCCTATAGGAGCCCTGCTCCAGCCCATAGCTGTGGCAGTTTCTGGCCACCTTTCATCAGGGGGGTGCAGAGTAGGGGGCTCTCTGATGCCCAGACCCCTTTCTAGCCTGCATGTGTACACTGCCACTGCACACAGTGAGAGATAGGAACAATTCTGGGAGAGGGAAAAACTAATCTAAAACTGCAGCAACTCCTCTTGCACAGCTGGGGGTTTCTAATCTGTCACCTCTCCAGAGTGAAGGTGGGGGGGCTCATTCGGTGTGCAGATAACCCCAGCAGTGGGACAGTCTCTCTTCTGTCATATAAGCAGAGAAATGGGCTGTGTTGTGCCATGCCAGTAATGAACTCCTCTTCTCATTACAGAAAGTCACTGGAGAGAGAGAGAAATTTACTAATGACCAAAGCTGACAACTATGGTAAGAGATTCATTAAAAATTCATGCTGGGCTGCATGGGATCAGTGCTGCAGCTTAGCTGTGTCTTTGAGCTCCTGCCACCTCTGACTTTTTGCTTTTGAGTTTAGGTTCAACTGAAGGGAGCTAGATTGAGGGGAATCTAGTCAGCATATTATAATAGGAGTCTGAGTGCTCCTGCTTCAGCTGTGCTATCATAGGGGAAAAAAATAAGCATCAGCTAATGAGGGGGCAAAGATGTCCCTTTCCCATAGCCCAAATAACCAGTTTTTTGATAATCTTAGCCAACAGCTTGGCTATTGACTGAGTGGCTTTTAACTTTCTCTCCCCTCCTTTCTTGGGTTTTGTTTTGTTCTTAAGAGATGCTTGCTAAGCAAGCTGGCAAGTGCTTTCCATGGAATATAGCAAAAAAAGTATACCTTCCTTGTGGAAGGTTCTCACTGCATCAGTTGTCAGGGCTGTTCTGCAGACAAGCACAGGGATTCACACGGATGTGCTAGCTGCAACAGAGAGCCAGGGTCTTTCCTTGCTGCAGGTCCTGCTGTAAGACAGTTAAAATGAGAGTCCCTCTGAGCTGCCACATATTTTATGGCACTTCTGTTCTGCTGGGGATGCTGCTTAGCATGTCTGCAGGCTCCTGGTGTTGATCAGTGTATAGCTGCTTGATGGCGCTCAGCAGCAGTGCAGGCATGAGAGCTCGCACAAGGGAGAGAAGCACAAGGGTTCTTTAGTCATGGAGAGTTGAAAGCTGGAGTATGGCCAGAAAATTTGTAATTTTAACTCCTGTTAAAGGACTGTTTCCAAAAGAGTTAACAGTTATTTTAAAGAGAATCTAAGCTGTTCCCTAAGGGCCTACCACAAGAGATGGATCACTGCCACCCTTTTACCAAGTCAGCCATCACTGCTGGTATCAACATGGCAATCTTGACAGGCTCCTCAGACAGCAGCAACAGCCTCACCTAAAGGTGATAGCTGCTCCTCCTGAAGCACACCCTTCAGACTCCCAACAACAGGTCATACTTGTTCCATACTCTTCTGGTGCACGAGGAAACCCAGATTCTGCAAGATTCAAAGTTGACCACAGTTGTATTTAAGTAAATTAAAGCAGTAGAAAAAGTACCAGGCTGACATCTAGAAGATACTAGAAATAGCTCTACCTTCTGCCTTCTTCATACTTTTAGGGAAAAAGCAATTACTCTAATGACCCATTCTGTCTCTAGTAGGGTAGTAGAACAAGTTCCTTTGCAAACAGGAACTCTGAAGCACAGCTGCCCTGATTGACAGGATGAGAGTTAGCAAATGAAAGGTTCCTGCTAGTTTACTCCCTGTTCAGCACACATAATTGGCAGCTTTGCATAGTGATCTCAAAAGAGTTGCCTGTGGCCAGGGTAGTACTATACTTTTAAGATAGTTTTGAAAGGAGATGAAGCTGCAACATAAAGAATAGTCACAGTAATGCTTTTGTTTGTTTCCCAGAGAAAGAACTTCGTGCGCTTCGTAAGGAAAATCGCAAGAACGCTGCTCTTGCTGTGGCTATGGGGTTGCTGATTGCTCTTATTTACATCTGCTGGACAATGTGACTGCCCTCAAGAATTCACCTGCTGACCAGATGGCTATCCTGCAAGAAGCTCTTCCTCCTCTCACCACTGTGCCTCCCCCAAGGGTGAGGATCAGCATTACAAATTTTTGCTCGTTAATCCTCTCCAAGCCTTGTTCTGGGGAAGCTTTTTCTCTGAGAACTGAGGTGGACAGGAGAGACGAATGGGAAATGACATCACACTTGCAGTGGGAAATGAGGTAAAGCAGAGCTCAAGATGGTGCCATCTTACCCAAAATGCAGGCACAACTGTCTAGCCTGATGCAGTAAGGCAATGCATTTTCCCTTTTGAAGAGGACCTCTGGTTGCAGACAAGTACTCTCTGCCCAGCCCAATCAGAATATATGCCACCTTCTTGGTTCCTGTGACTCAGCCATAAGCTGAAGGGACACCAATCTCTTTGAAGCAAAGCTTTTGTGACCTTTAGGCTCCACCTGTTCCCAGAGCTGAGCTAAACAAAGATGTTTCCTCCTCCACACTGACTTGCAGGACCAAAGGAACCTTGCCTCCACAGAACCAAATGGGAGGTACCTACCTCTTTCTGCAAGCAGGTAGCATCCAACTTGAGAGCTGAGGCTTTGAGAATATCTACCTACCTCTCCAGTACATCAGAGAGCTCAGTAGCTGTTCTGTGCCCCTGAGAATCAACACTTACAGAAGAGAATTTACTGTCAACTCCCAGAGATGGAAGTGTCTCTGCAGGGCTTTCAATAAAATAATTTGACCTTGTAATTTGGTTGGTTTTTTTCCTGTTTTGTAACACACCCCTCAGCCACTGCTTTATTTTCATCCTGTCTACCCCTGGCACACATCGCACCACAGTAGTGTGGACTGGTCAGTGAGGTCTCAACACTGGGTTATTGGTCTGTTGTGGCCTGGAATCTACTTGAGTGTGGAAAAGCAGCCTAGCATTCTACAGAGGAATGCTGGAGATTGTCCTCTCCAGGCCTCATTTATCCTGATCCAGTGACATGCATTAGGTGGCCCTGAGTGTACTCTTACCTATCGAGGAAAGCCTTTAAAAGGGGTCTGCCTTGAGTATTTAACTGTCTCCATGCTAACAGACACCACTGGCCAGGATTTTGTGGGAAGCAAAATAAACAAGCACTGTTGCGAACTAAAGGGGCTGTATTGGTTAACAGAGACAATGAAAGCAGAGAAGTCAACACAAAATGGTACACAGCCTAATAACAATACACTGTACAATTAATGTACATAAACATTCCCTTCAGCGAGACCTTCCTCACACCTCTTGCCAGCATAATCCCTCCTTATTTCCCCTTCAGCAGGGAAGCAAAGAGCATGGTGGCTCATGCTTACCTTCTTGAAGGGGGATTCCGAATCAAGGTTCAGTGCATCAAAAATAAAAAGAAAAGCAAATTAAAATCAGGAGGAGCTGGACACAACTGGGTAAACAGAAATATCTGTTTGTACAATATAGCCTGCAGGCTAACCAAGCTTTTGGTACCCTTAGAGGCCTGCACTCGCCCTAGGGTACTTCCTAGTCATCTCTGTCTCCCTAGCAAAGGAGCCTGGCAAAGGGAGCAGCACGATTTGCTGGCACAGGAACAGCTTCAAGGCAGTGCTAAGAAGCCCAGAACCCGAATTACTGATTTAAAAATCCAACAGCACACAGGCCTGGAAATCACACAGTGGGAGGGTCTTCATTGCCCACTGGGAGAGATTCCTCATCCTTCATGGAACTGCCTTTGCTGTTCTTTTTGGGGGAAGTGCCACCATTTCTTTCATACACATTTTACCAACACTTGAGAGCAGTGGAGGCCTACAGGTCAGTAAGAGGATGCATTAACTGCATGCAGTCCCTCAGCAGCTTTAGTAAACCTAACTCTGGAGACTAATAATCACCAATGTCAAAACAGCTCTGACCCACTTCAACTTTTGACAGGAGTTTGAGAAGAGACAGACTAGCTCCTTTGCACAATATTCAGGGCTACCTATTCAATAAGTTCATCTCACACCTGCTCCTGAGCTTTGCCTCATCCAGTTTCCATTGACCAAAAGACCAACTTCTGTGCTGGTCCTTTAGCCAGGGGTGTGGTTCTGCAGTGATCAAGCCTGCAGATCATTTTCTCTGGTGCAAGGAGGTGCAGTTTGAAGTTCATTTATACTGAACTGTAGAGAATACATTGTTATATGGGGACAATGTTCTTGTGAAGACGTGGAAGTGCTCCAAGCTCAGAGCACAGCCTCGTAGGATGACATTGAACTGCATGCTGAGAATGAGCACAGAACCTATGCATGATACTGGGCCTTAGAGGGTGGAGATGGGACTCCTGCAACATGCCATCCTTGTTCTGGCTTCTTCAGGTGGGATGCACCTATACACCTACAAGCAAAAATTTCCATGTTCTGCTACATAAAGCTCCTTTAAATTGTACATGGGGGTGTGGAAAGAAACAAGAATTTAAACAATGGCTATAGATTGTAGAAGAAATAGAGCATTCTTTAAGGCACAGTTCAGACAACTCCTAATTGTTTCCTCCCTACTGCCAATCTGTGTTTAAAAACAGGCCAAGAACAAAAATAAAACAAACCACACCCAAAAAAAAAAAGGAGGGGGGCATTTTTGAAGCATGACCAAAAGCTGTCAACTGTGTGTCATCTTCTGAGTGATGTGGAAGACCTGGCAAAAATGCCAGGGAAGCCAGAAGTGAAGATAAAACATTAAAGGAAACACTACTTTGAGCCCAGCAGAGAAGTGCATGGAGAAGTCTGTTGACACAAGTGCCATGCTGATAGCTTCACAGCTCTGTGCCTTCACCCCAGAGGTGATTCCAGGGCCAAATGAGACATGGAATTTTTCAAAGCCCACTCTGACATTTAAAAAGTAAAGTCTGCTAACCTTTCCTGTGGGTACAGTCAGGGGACAGGAATTCTTGATTAACCTACACACTCAAAGTCAGTATCTCTCTTCACAGAAGCCCCGTTTGGTTAGGGTTTTTTTTAAACTAAGTCAGATGTTCATACAATTTCATCTAGCATCCCAGCCTTCCTGTGTCTTCCCTCCCACATCTGCTTTACTCCTTGAAGGGGTAATAGTGTCGAGTACCAAGAATCAAAGCACCTTGGTTTCCTAAGTACCATGAGGCATAGACAGGTTCACAAATAAACCCCAGGCTGCTGGCTCAGGGTCCATCACTAACCCAGAGAGGGGAAATCCTTGTCACAGCAGCTTCTAGAGGTCTGAGAAATCCCTGGCACTGAGCACATCAAATCTGTGCCAGGAACTCATCACCTGTGTTGGGCTTTTTCCAACAGGATACCATCACACAGGAATTTCCAGCGGCCAGCCAAGTGCTTTGATAAGCAGAAGTGTTGGGAGACACCAACAAGAACACAGACCTGTGTCTCAAAGCCAGCATTTCCCAATGATTTAACACCCTCCACTGGATAGTGTAGGCCCTCAACAAGGCCAAGGAGACAGACAGCTGTCACCATCTCTGCTCGGGAAGCACAAGCCTGGAGAGTTCTGGCACACACAGAGCTCCACAAACCTTGCTGAATGTTTGAACAGGAGCAAAGAAAGCTGCTGGCCCCTTTGCCTCATACATGCAGTAGGTCAGGACAAAAGGGTGTTAGGCCTTGGCTCCAGGAGTCACCATGGGTAGGTACTCTGGCAGTAGGTGCTACCTGGGCCATATTCCTATATACACTGCCAGAGTACAGCCTCGTCCTGTGCCTTCTGCATACCACCCCCTGGTTCGATCACCTCCAGGAAATCGGCTCTGGAGAAGACCAGGATAAAAGTTGTGGAGCCTCCCCAGTCTCATTAGTCCCTGAAGAATCCAAACTGGGCTCAGCCCCTCCTGCACCCGTCAAAAGAGCTAGGTTATGGGCAGTGTGCTTGGATGAAAGACAGGACATCATCCTTTGACAGCTTCTCTGGATCTTGCCTTTTCTGAGAGTCGTGCACTTTGACACCATCGCCCCACTCCCAGAAGAGGCGGCTGTAATGGCAGACACTGTGGGCAGAGAGGAGAGCAAAATTAGTTTGTCAGGGAAAGGGAAGGAAAACACTATCATCCTAGACACAAAGTGCACTACAGAGACAGCTGCCCTTGCAATGGGTGCCACACAAAGACATTCTAAGGGGTGCCTTAGAAAAAAAACATTCATTCACCTTGCAGACTCTACAGTTCTTAAGGTACAGCAACTTCCAGGCTTAAGAGATTTCCATGGAAACAAACTCATTAATTCCAGCTTCACTGAAGAAGTGAAGCTCAGTTCATTACAGTATTTGCTGGAAGGAGACAGGTCATTAGCAAAAAACCTGCCTCCCCCAATATTTTTTTTCCCCCCCCTCAGGCTTGATGAGGGTCTGAGCAACCTGATCTAGTTGAGGATGTCCCTGCTTACTGCAGAGGGTTGGACTAGATGACCTTTGGAGGTCCCTTCCAACTCAAGGCATTCTATGATTCCATGGTAAGTTTTTTGAGAGGATGAAACTGTCATTGCAGGCAATGGAAAGGCCTTAATGAAGGATTTAGAAAGTCTGCCAGAAGCAGCAATCTAATCACTCACCACAGCCTACTAGTCAGTAACAGCTGTCCTATGGAGCTTTGCAACAAACAGCACTTCATGCTGTACAAAAGCACCTGGGATCACCCCCTCCCTCCCCTCATGTGAAATAACCAAGCTCCACTTGGCTGATGTGAGTTTTGGTCCTACAATGCCATCTCCCACTTCATCCATCAAGTGCAGCCCTCCCTCCCTGCATCAACACAGTCCCAGCCATAATGAAAACAGAGCTGCTAATTACTACCGACACAGCAGCCTTTAGTTTTGTACAATTAGTGACACTTAATATTCATAGCTTATTTAGTGCTACTGTTCTAGCAAAGCAGTGACAAGAGCACATGTCAGTAGCTAATTATAGACACATTAGTACTCACTAACCACAACACAAGACATCCCTTCTGGAGTCCCACACAAGCACAATCTCCACCTCCTCAGCCATTCAGGCAAGTTCATGCTGGCCTACTTCATAGTACATAGGCAGAACTAACCCCATCCTGACACACAGAGGGGAAAAAGCATCGTGCACCTCTGCTTTTAAACCCAAACCTGCTTAAGGAAAGCTTAAGGTTTCTTAAGAGCACTGCTGTAAGGTAGGTAAGGAGATTCAAAGTGAGAAAATCAGGAGGCCCGATTCATATCAAGCTCTTGCTCAGAGGCACAGTCCTTGGCAGTGGTGGTAGAAGACACCTCTTGAGACCACCTGAGTGCACAACATCTCCACCCATGAGCCCTGAGGTGTCATACAGACTCATACAGATTTGCTGTACTTAAGGTGCAGCCTCAACCTAGTACTCAGTAGATACAGATGGGGTTCAGCACCCACAGCATTAGTGACTGTCCAAATGACAAGCCACTCTATCCTCTCCCAAGGAACTGCTGCTTTTCTCTCTCTCTTTAAACAGGTCCCAGATACCTATAGCTTATTCCAGAGCCCGGGCTAAATGAATGGGCATTTTCTTTTAAATGAGTGATTTCCAACCAAGTATCTTCAAATACAGACATACAGCAAATTACAGTTGCTGGGCTCAGTTGCCTTTTCCCTGTGTGCAGGGAGGTTCAGTAACTTGGACTGTGCTACAGACAGGGAAACAAAGTCATGAGATGAATGTTAGTCATAGCAGTTAATTGCAAAAGCCACAAATCCATCTCAGCAGTTTCCTGAATGTTTTAGAAGATGCCAGCTTCTGCAGCACACCCTGCTGGTGACCAAGCTGTGTTTGCACTGCAAACCCTGCAAGAACACTGCATAGCAAGCCTCAACTCCCTTCCAAATACTCAAACACATGCATACAGCCCCAGCACATCCCCCCACCATGCCTTCATCTTGCACACAGCTATCCTTCCATAGCCTCAGGTCTGGCTTGTACTCACTGAAAGGGTGCAATGGCTTCAAAAACAAGCTTGTACGATGCTTTGTTGGTCATCTTGTTGAAGAAGAATTTCTTGTTGGTGTTTTTGCTGTATGACATTGTCCAGGGATCTTGCAGAAGAGTCACGAGGATCAGACAGAAAATGGGAAGGAGGAAAAAAGCACAGTATAAATACACATATAGTGCAAGCAGGGAGGAGAAATTTGTAAGAATAGCCATAATCCTTCTCTTATTCCTTTTCCTTCTTTCCTCAAGACCTGCTTTCCAAGCAGGTCTCTATTCATCAAGAAAACTTCCCTCTCCCCGCATTTAAAAGTTGACATTCCAAATAGGGTATTTTCATGTACTATTATTCTGGAAAATATCATCTTGATGAAAAATTATGATCTCATGAAAAAAGAAAGCTATCAGTCATTAAATAAATAGGATTGCCCACACAATAGCTAATCAACCCTCAACAGAAAGAGCTATCATATAAATACCCTAAATCTTACCCAAATCAAAGCTACCCTCATTACATGCAAACAAGTAATCTCCAGCCACTGGAATCCTCCCATTAATTTTTTACCAAGTTACAACAGGGGTGAGTCTGGTCAGTATTTTTTACTTGAAGACACAAAGAAAAAGTTAAGTAGGAGTGCTGACTCTCTTCATACCATTCAGAGTCCGTATGATGTAGAGTCCTGTGGGCACAAAGTGACGGTCATCTCGGCCAGTGTAGGATAGACGGGGTATCCCCCCTGAACTCTTGATGACTTTCATCTCTAACCTAAACATTGAGAGAAGGCAGTGACAGAGCTTCCCTGTTTCTTCCTTTACCATCATCTTGCACACAATGTGCCACCTGCACACCCTCTCCAGAGCATCACACTGAAAACTGACAGCCCCCCCCAAAGACAGGACAAAATGATCACATGCTGGAGAACGCAGTCTCTTGCCTCTCCCACATGGCTAGAGAAAACAGCCAGAGCTGTCTAGATCAGGTAGCAAACTGAGTGTTACAGTGAAGGATCTGTGATGATTTACCACACTTAAATTAGATGGAGTTCCCATTTCACGTATGAACTCTTAATCTTTCAAGACACTGACACTTCTGCACACAAACTCCAGTGCCATTGCTACTTGTACTGTTGTAAATTGCATTGGCCACATCTATGGCATTAGAACCCAGCTGGATGATGCTCTGGGACAGCAACATCTCAGAACAGCAGAAACCAGCTACAGGAGCTTTAAAAGCAATTTATCCAGGACTTCCCAGGCACAGATCATCAGCACATCCCTCCCATTCCTGAGCATTGGTGGACAATAACCTCAAAGTGCCAGTCACTTACCTCACAAAAATCTTCTCAATTTCCTCCAGTCTGTACATTTCCTTCACTCTGAGAAAGAAGGGGGATGTTATTTCAACAAAAATTGAACTGTCCTCTGTTTTTTTTTTTCTGTATCAGCTACGGGGAGCAGTGAAACAATTAATTTTGTACAGCATGAGGTGGTCAGCCACGACACAGGTTCACCCTTCTCTTCAATCTTATGCTCCAGTGCCTTGTTTCTCCTGACTGGAGAAAGCCTGACACCTGCATGCTCATGGCTGAGTTGCTGTAAGCAGCATATGAGTGAGCTTCTTCTCTGCTAAGGAAGTTGTGTATTTTTACCTCAGACTGAGTGTACAGAAGAGGAAGAACAACGAAAGTCAGGCGCTTTTGTTTTCTTGTTTTCCCATGAAGTAAATTCAATGAGGTCAGTCCCAGGTAGGTTCTGGCCTCAGCATGCTGGCTTCACAGTAAAACTGAAGTGCCACATCTTCACCATTTTTATCCTCAGGGATGACCCAAACTATAGTTACCCTGAGGTAAAAACAGCTTCTTTTTTTTTGTTGTTGTTAAATAAGTAAAGATATTACGGAGTCACCATTCTGTCTCTGATCTGATGCCCCAACCACCTGTCTCCTACATACTGCTACAAGCATCAAGCTTCAAAGAGCAATTTGAACACATTTTCACAAGGGCAAAGGAAACCACTGCAGCCTGTTTACACAGCTCTCCTTCTGACTTCACCTTCAGCCCTCCCCAATATTTTGGGCTCCTCCAGAGTATAACTGATATCCCACTCAGTAGCTTTCATTAAGCCAAAGAAAACATTCCCCTCCTCTTCCTCCAGCTTTTTCCACAGTATCATGGCACTTCTAGCTTCCAAAACAGAAGCTGTTTTGTCCACAATACCTATCTGATACCCAGCACAATGGTGCTCTTCTGCTCCACCATAGAAGAATTAATGAAAGGCAGATCAGGAGGCAGCCAGAACTGAAGCCCTTTATCAGGAACTTGCCTGGGCTTCTAACTAAAGCCCACTCCTCAGGCTAACTAACTGGAGATTGTAAATACTGGTCAGCACTTCATCTATCTACTAACAGTCAGCATCTCTGTACCACTGCCAATCCTTCCGGGTAGACAAGGACACAGAAGTCTAGGCAAGATTAAGCTAACTGGGTGCTAGGCCTACCATAGCACATATTTGACATCAGCACCAGCCAATCCACCTATGATGAAAACATGACTTTCTGATACATGAAAGGAAGCCACAACTTCTGCACTATCAACCTTTTTCTTAAATATTTAAAAACGGCTTTTAGCCTCTTTCCACTGAATATAACAAAACTGAATTTCTGCTTGAAATTTAACTCTTCAGCTCCTTATCTTCATCCTCCAACACACTGAAACCAAAGCATGGGAGGCTGTGGGAAGGAGTTGTCACTCACCGGATGGGGTTCATATCTGGCCGGCTAGGTTTAGAAACAGCTTTGACAAACTTCTCTGCCAGCTGAATCCTGAATGAAAACAGAAGGCGAGTCCAGTGATTTAGTGAGATCTTTGGCACAGCAGGTAGTAACAGTTTCAGGCTGCCTCCACTGCTAGCCAAATAGGTACTGAGCAAGAATTTTTTTCACCCTGCCCTCCCAGTTCCATGCCCAGTGGCATTGCCTATTATCCACTAGGAAGTGGTTTCTATCACTTCTCTATAAGTCCACATGCTACTAAACACACTGATATATCAGCAGGGAAGTAGGACTAGTAGAGGCATCACAGCCCCAAGGAAGGAAACAGAGGAGCTTGTTCATTCTTCCTCCATTAGTTATCAGCAATGCTCACGTCACCAACTGTGCCTGGCTCACCCCAGCTAACAAAGGAGCCAGACATGCCCTCATACACAGAAAAAGTACTGTTGGAAAAGGCTACATGCACTTGAGAGCAGGTTCCCTCACAGATCTTTTTAGCAGTGTTTTAGCTGAATGCACTTGCCTCGCTGCGCTCAGCATTCTGTTTTCAGTGTAAACACTGTTCCCAGTCAGTCCTACTCACATACAAGAAAAGCTTCTCTAGATCCTACATACCTCTCATTGAAATGCTGCTTTCGAACGTCGTTGCCATTCAGCACCAAGACATCAAGGATGTGTATGGCACTGATCTTCCGCTGGGCTTTCCCCTAGGGAGGGCAACAGAGAGACTTACTACTCGGACCGTTACTATTTCAGCTTTGATTTATAGCCCATTTTTCGACAGGACATCATTCTCTTCAATCAAGAAAGCACCTTTCCAGTTATTAGAAGCACACAAATTCCTTGCCGCTGCTTGTACAGTAACGTCATCCTCTGAGAACTGGTGTAACTCAGCCACCAGTTCTGTCTCAGGGGAGGAAGAGAGGGCAGGACCACAGCTGCCATCACCAGCTCTCTGTGCCTTACAAGGTACCACAGCACAAAGCCCAGTTCACTACGCCATCCTCATCTGAGGTGCCAGAGGTCATGCAAACTCCCAGGCAGCAATACCCTACATTGTGAACATATCATAAGATTCTTTTTGCAAGGCCTGCATTCTCTACTGAGCTGTTATGTACTCAGAGCCACAGAACACATTCATTCATGTTGACAATGTCATCTGCTGCTGCACACAGGACAAGAGCAGTGTGTCAGGTCCAAAGTACCTTCAAAATAATGTTCATATATGTAGCACTGAAAAGAAAGAAGGAAATTAATCCAAAACAGTTTCTCTAAAGATTAGATACAAAAAAAAAAAACCAAAAAACCACAACCAAGCCCTTGCACCTGCAACAGATGGAATATTTATTCTGCAGTATCTAATAATGAACAGGTGAAAGTGTTCGTTACATTTGCAACCACTTGGTAAGGGAGAGAATTGCCTCCTACCTCTCCTTTCAGCTCATGAACAATCTCCACAGAGAGAAGGGTATCTCGTGGCAGCTCAGTTTTCAAATCCAGCTTTGTCCAGCGATCTGACTGGCGACCATCCCAGGTGTAGATCTGTGATTTCTGTGTGTACAAGGCAGAGTCAGATTCAGACAGAGCTTCATGACAGCATGGGTGGAAGAAAGACCTCTAACTGTAGAGCAGCCTTCTAAGAATCTTTTTGTCCTAAGCTGTCATAGGCAGTTTCTTTGTCAGAAGTTTTAAGGAAGAACCTTAATCCCTACAGCAAAGGAACAAAAACACTGATTCTAGTTGCCAGTGACTTTTCATACCCGCATAAAGAACTAGAAATAGAACACCTTTAGAAGGACAGTGAATATAATTAGACCCAGAAGCAAGAGGACAGGTGTCTGCATAAGCTGCGATTATGAAAACAAGGTTAATTAGTGTGAAACACAGTGAAGTCAAAAGAAAAACATAAAATAACTAGCAGTCTCAGAGACTGCTGATAGGGAAGCTTTCTGGCCCTTGAGGAGGACAAGAAAGGCTGGGATGAAACTGCAAGGCAGAACAGTAGCACTGAAATGAACCCAGAAAAACTCCCAGACTGTTCTCAGCACTTACCCCTAGCCCCAAGAGGAACTTCTGCTCACTTCCAGACACCATGCACCGGTAATCAAACACTTGGCGAATTTTCTCCAGAGTACTAGGATTCAGAGGAGTGGGTTTGTAACCGAAGGTATCAATGTCTGTGCCCTAAATAGCAAAGTATGGAAAAGGCAAATTATCCATAATACATCAACAGATAGGTGAATGCAACTTATACATGAAACAATACTCCAGGAGTAACTTCTTCATCTCTTAATTCCTATGGAGAAAAGTTTTGTTTGTGTGAAAGGGCTCTGAACAAGCTTCTGGGTAATTTCTCACCTGGATCAGCTCAAAAAACTTGGACTTGGGATCCGAAGACGAAGGAGCAATACGAGCCTGATCAGGAATCTGAAAAGAAATACAAGTGATTGATATTAAGTGTTATGCTTTGGCACATTCAAAGGAACCTCTCTAGTTTCAATACATGACAGAACATCCTGCCGCCTGCAACTCCTGCTCTTGAGATTCCAGTTGCTGGAGAAGTCATCTAACAAATAAAAGGTCTCACGTGTTTTGCAAATTTAACGTAGGCATACCACGTCTCATGGGAAACAACAGGCAACTTCAGAAAGTTTCAGGCTAAATCTTTAATTTCTTGCATATTTTCATGAAATACTGTTTCACTGAAGACACACAATTAGTCTCTCAAACTGACTGCTGTATCTACGGCCCCACTGTAGGCAAAGTCTCAGAACACAGAAAATACACACATAAAACGTGACCTTTTAGAGAGCTCTGCTGCTTGGGAACTAGGTGCTGAGTTCACTCTGTGCACGATGAAATATTCCCAACTGCAGCAAACAAGCCTGTTCAGTTAAGCCATATACATAATGAGGCAGAAACATCCTGTTTCCTTACATAAATAGCTTGAAATGGTCTATGAGTTTCCCATGACATATTAAACCTCTGGCTAGAAAAGTCCCATCTCTACTGAAACTTCATTCTTGTTTCACCCCGTGAAAGACAGCTTAACAACCTCCCTGCTTGGCAGCTTACTTACTCCCCACAGCTGGAGACACTCCTTTCGGATTTCGGCCTGCCGTGGCTCAATCAGTGTCCTAGAGAAAGACAGCAGACCATTAATATGGTGAAACGTCCTTGCTTTTCCAGCATTACATATCCCAGCCCTACAAAACTTGCATCTTTCAGTAGCTGTTTTAGGAATGACAAGCATGCAGTGTTCTTCAACAGGTTACACAGAAGAGGATGCTGCTTTCCCTCTCCACCCTCCACCCATCTCCAATCCCCATGTTTAGGTTTGTTTCATGGTCTACACTACTGATGAGCAGCCATCACTGATCATATGAAAGTACAATGGCATCAATATTTTCAAAGCAGCTATATATCAGATTAACTTATGTTAATCTCCAAGAGCTGGATACATAACCCTATTTACAAATAGCAGTGAAGACCCGATGAAGGCCACACAAAAAAGTGTCAATGTTAAGATTAACTTTTCAATAATTCCTGGCTACCAGACTCACTCAACTTTCTGTTATGTATTATCTTCGAATGACACCTGAACAGAAAAGTCATGCCAAGGAAACAGCTACACATTGCAATGACTTTTAGTTTTACCCAAGAAATTCACATTATAATCTTTAGGTAATTCTAGGTATGTAACTTAGATGCTTTGAATTGCCCCTGGAAAATGAAGAGCTACGAACCACACCCAACTCACATGGTTAATGTAAAATTAAACATACCAGCTGCAATTTCTCTTGCTTACATTCCTGCTAAGAAGCAGGCCCACTTATGGTAATCTGAATGCATTCCATGCAATACATGGAAGCCTTCTCCATAAGGATGACAAGACGACATCAACTTTCAGGAATCCTCCAGCCACCCACACATTTCTGCAAATAACTCGAGACACACAAACTGAGCTACCTAAAAGCACTAATTCACTTTCCTGGCTTCAAAGGCCAAGCCAGGTAGCAGCTCAAATTAAGAGCACACTAAAGGGCAGCAAAGCAATTCATTTATAGTAGGTTAATTCAATTCTCACTGAAAGCCAGAAGAATATACTCACGTGTCTTGAACAAAGGCACGAATTTTGGCTAGTGCCTTTATCTGAACTCTGCAGTGGCTGGAAGAGAGGACAAGCTTCAGTCAGGGAGCAAGTTAGTCACCACTAAGGTTGTTCTACTGTTCAAAACGAGTGCTGGTACAATAGGAGGAAGCCAGTCTGATCCTTAAAGCAGTGATGGATCATTGTCAACATGATTCAACGTGACAGGATGACCATTGGAAAGAACCAGGCAGTAGCCTCCTTTCTTTTCTACATGGTACTTGGAGGCCCAACAGTCCCTAACAGTATACAGCATTTCTCTGTGCACATGGTGCCTCTGCCCTGCTATAAGCCTCTCAGGGAGCAAAAGCAGAGCAATGTAGCACCAGCAACAGTTACCTCCATGAGTGCAAGAAGCTACAACTGAAAGCCATAATGGTTGACCTGTCTACAACCAGCAGCCTTCCTTCTCCATAGGCACTCACTTCTCATTGGACCGGACAACATAATCACAGAAATCCTGGTTGTCTTTGATCACGTTCAATGGGACAACAAGATTCACATCCACGTCAGAGTTGCGCAGCTGGTTGAGTCTGATGTTCACCGTGAAGAGGTAGTCCCGCACATCATCAATCCCTAGCTTTAACCCTTTGCATATCACATACCTGCAGAACAAGGCAGAGAGAGCATGCAGTTGAGTTTATCCACACAGCCAGCTTTCCTGCCACGCTCCTAGTATCGGGACAGTATCCCAAATCCCAGCAATTCCTTCCTCCTGGGTATTCCTACGAAGGTGCAATCTCACCAATCACAAAGTCATACATTTTTGATGCTCTGGAAAGAATGGGGAAAATCAATCCTACTGAAAAACTCCACAGATCTCCCTCAAGTAGTAAACCAATTCTGCTAAATGTGACAGGTACAATGATAATACACATAATATGCTCTAGCTTCATTGGACCTGCAGTTGCCTCATGCAAACCAGAATTTATTATGTATTCAGTTCTGCTGCTTTCTCCCCAAAAGGGTAATTTGACAAATATCTTCTTTATCTTGTCAAACAACATAATTCGCCAAGCATCTAAAATGTTTCTTCCTCCGAGACAGTTGCCAATCGTGTCAGGTCAGAGCTTCCACTAGACTTACCCAAATTCGTCTATCACTGTATTTAGAACACAAGGTTTCTTTAGTAGTCCCTCAGACTCAAGAATCTCACCTCTCTGAGTTAGCAGGGCGGCTTGTCACAGGTTTAAAGATGCACACTCGCTCAAAACAGCAATATAGCAGGTAAACAAGTCCCACACTGAAGGGGGTAAACAAGTCAAAAGTTTTGCAGACAAAATGTCCTCCTGGAAAAGAGAGAGGAAGCACACTGATACCAGCAGATAAGGAAACAAGCAGATACCAGGCACCATAATAATGTCTTCTGCAGAAAAGTGATTAAACAGCATCTCAAACACATTCATGAAGCAGGTCAGCAGGGCTTCATGAACCATCATCACCATATCTCTGCAGCAAAGAGAAAAGCATTTGCCTGACCAGGATCAAATCAGTACGCACACTGTCTCACAAGCAAACCTTCTATCCATCCCCATCCTCTTCTTCCAGGCCAAAACTGTGCCCTATGGCATGGCAGCATGCTATGCAAAAACCTCAGTGGGAGAGAAGCTCCAGGAGGAGCAACAAGAAACATCAGGCTGGAGGAAAAAACAACTCAATGTCTAGAAAGAAAAGAACCTGTTGCCCCTTGCCTTCAAACAAGATTTCCAATTTCCGCAAGCAAAAAGCAAGTCATTCTTACAGAGCTATTATCTACCTACACAGGAAAGACTTAAAGAAGGTTGCGCCTTTTACCGTATCATATTTGAGACTACTGCTAAGTAGACCATTGCCTCGGGTACTTCTAAATGCAGGACGCAAGAGAAGTTATAACTAGTGGGTTTTATCTTCTTCACCAGTGCAGAATGCTAACTAAACTCCGTAGAAGAAAGGAGCCATCAAAACCAGATAGAGCTGTAACATCCTTCCTTTGACAACGAAGTACAACTAAGACAATATTCTAATCACAGAGATGGCAGACTTAAAGGAGAAAAGCCACAAGTTAGAGGGAAGGATGAACTGGATAAACATCACTTTCTCTCCCAACAAGCCTGTTAGAATATTCAAGAAGCAGCTGGTACAGCTAGTGCCATAAAACTCAGATATACTCTCCACTTATCACACTAGTGACCTTAGTCCAAGACAGTTATGTAACACATTGTAAGACTTTGACTAATGCATTTTACCTCATGCTTTTATTAAAGCAAAATAGACACAGAGGATCTTATTTTTCTGCCCCAGTTCTTGTAGCCTTGTGACAGCCATCTAAGGACAGACGTGTACACACTCAATTCTGTGCAACTTAGCTTCTCTGAATTTAGGACTATGTGGCATGTTAATAAAACTTGTACAGCATCCTTCCTCAATGCCACCCACATCTTAGAGAAGGGGGAAGACTATCGAGGGATAAAACATACCTGTCCGGACAACGGACAATGCTGTAAGAAACTGGCAAAGCATGAGCTGTTTGCTTAGGATTTCTTGCAGATTCTCCTGACCCTCCACTGAGAAACCCTGTAAAGCACATAGCATATGGTTAGTATCTCCATAAATCTGTGGGTCAAGCAGAAGATTCTGTATAGCTAAATCACAGAATCATGATAATTGCTGTTTCTTTAAGATAAAAAACACTGTCACCAGGAATTTTAATGGCAAGCCTTCAAGAATTCCACATTATATCTACAGACATGTCAAATATCCTACTGAAACAGGATAGGACTGAAATATCAGCTTTGGCTATTAGCACTGGAAGAAAATGAAATGGACCAACCCCATCAGCCATTAAGAAATGCACTCCCTTGTGATTAGTATTGTCCAACACAAAATTCCGGAAAGCAGTAATGTTCTCTGGGCGAGTGATGTCTCCATCTCCATCAATCCCTCCCTCTCCTAAGCGGAAAAGGAAAAGACAATTACTAACATGTTTGCAAGTACAGAAAAAAAGATCAGTATGTGCAGGTGATCTATTATATTCAATCAACACTTAGTCAGAAATTACACAGACCTTGATAGGCGAATAAGCACTAACACATTCCCGTGTTCACCACCAAAGATGCTTGTTAACTTAGGAAAATTATTCTGATTGCGTGGTCAGGGCTAAACAAAGCCATATGCTCAAGTGATGAGTGGTACATTAGTCTCAGCAAAAGGCAAACCACTCACTGCGCTTCTCTGAGATGAGAGCCGACTACATCACAACGTCTTAGCTGAGGAAGAAATGACAGAGCTGAACCTAAGAATGTTAAGGTTCAGTCTCACTGCACACCTCACCTGTTACTAACACGCTTTTATGGACAAGCAAAATTATTTACATTGTGCATGTAAATTGGGCAACTTTCTACTAAGAATTCAAATAATTCCAAAGAAACACAATTATCCAATTCCTCACAATTTCCAAATACTATGCAATATGAAATTTAAAAAACAAGCCCCCAGAAACCCCTGCAAACAGGTTTATAAGAGAAGTAAGGAAAGGGAAATATGAGTTTGTGCGTGAATGATCATGTTTTTCCCACGTGGCTCTTTTTTAAAAAGAGGTACATTGTCCCTCTGTTGTTTTTTTTTTTTTTTTTTTTCGTAAAGCAAGTCTGAGGTGTATTCCAGAGCTTGTCAATTCTGACTCTGAAGCAGCCTGAACTTCTACTGCGTATTCTGCAAATACAATTTCTATTAACTGAACTGGAGGACTAGAAAGCAGGAGAGATCAGGATGCATGACAGTGCTTTGTCAACTAAATTCCTCATCAATCATCCTGCCAGTAAGTGAAGTGTTGGTAGAATATACCATTCTTCACAGCCCAAATACCACAGCAGTCTACTTCTTTTCCCATCACTGGAAGAGAGTTTGTACACATCTCACTAGACTTTATAGCATAACAAACAGAAAGGATCAAGAAAATGCATGAAAGTCATTGGGCTATTCATTTCTCCAGGTATCTCCTCCTCTCCAGTTTGCAGTGAGTTATGAAGATTCAGATGCTGCAACCATTAGAACAATGTGTTTATCTGCCTTGCTGCCCTCGCCATGAACCTTCCTTTGACAGATCTAATCCTGAAGCACTAACCATTCTCTAGGAGTTCATGGTCAGGTGTCAAAAGTGGCAGGGGAAGAAAGAAAAGGAGACAACAATGAAAAGGCAAACCCTGTTCTCTCCAGGACAGTCACACTCAAGTTTCCCTTTGACAGTCTGTAATAAGCAGCAGGAATACTAGCAATCCTTGTATTTCCCTTCCTATTCCTAAAGACTACACAGATAGAGAATTCAAACACACCAGCAAGCCTAACAAGTTACCATCTGTGAGGCGAGACGCAGTAATTGTCTGTGTACACCTGCTCAGTCTGTCTCAAAGCAAGGTACAATATGTCAGCTTAAACCTCGTTGGATTAAGCAGCTCCTTTAGTCACAGTGATTCAGATACAGCCTCTGGCCCAAATTGGTTTTATTTAACTCTACTAAGAGACCACAATCAATTACCAGAGCAGAGGTAGGGAGGTCTGATATAGAAGCATACCGCCAGTCAGGCAAGTAAGGTTTCTGTCTGGCTTTGCTAATAGATCCTTGGGCAACATAGGGGGCTGGAGCACCTCCCCTGTGAAGACAGGCTTCAAGAGCTGAAGTTGTTCAGCCTGTAGAAGAGAAGGCTCCAGGGAAACCTTAAAGAGGCCTTCTAGTACTTAATGGGGGACCTACAGGAAAGATGGGGAGGGATTCTTTATCAGGGACTGTAATAATAGGACAAGGGGTAATGGTTTTAAACAGAAAGAGGGTAGATTTAGATCAGATATTCAGAAGCAGCTCTTTATTCTAAGGGTGGTGAGACACTGGAACAGGTTGTCCAGAGAAGTTGTGGATGCTCCCTTCAGAGAAGTGTTCAAGGCCACGTTGGATAGGGCTTTAAGCAGCCTGCTCTAAAGTCCCTGCCCATGGCAGGGGTGTCGGAGCTAGATGATTTTTAAAGGTCGTCTCCAACCCAAATCATTCTATGATAAGTCGTCTCACTCGCTGCATTTCAGACCAACATGAGTGAAGTGAGAAAAATACTCTCAAGCAACCTTAAAGCACTCTACAATTTTCAGATGAGCAAAGCACTTAAGTATCAACTATTAGCATAAGATACACATTCCCAGGGCAGACTGGAAATAAGTGCAGAAATAGGACTTGATACACAAGCTCACCAGTCTGAACCCCTTTCTCAGACAACAGCCCCCTCTACCTTGCAAAATGGGCCCCTATAAACAGGCTTCTCTTAAATCCCTGTGCTGGTATTAATAGTATCCCCACTTCTGAGACAGAGGCTGCTGCATAAGCAAAATCATCAGGTAACACTCATGCTTGCACTACATACCATAGTACGGTTCAAAGAGCTCACTGGAAGCAGAATAGAAGTCCTCTAGTTTAAAATCATTTGGTCCTTTCAAGGTCATGCCAAATCCTTTTGCATGCCACTTCCGCCTCCACAAGACGTACTCAGAGAAGCCTCCAGGACCAGCACACACGTCAGCAAAGTAAAGCAGTTCTGAACTTCGCTCCTTTGCCAAAGGCATCTGAAAAAGGAAACTGAGGAAATTCTACCGACCCAGTAACAGCTCCATCGGTTGAACCAGACACACCATAAACTGCACTACTCAGACAAGTCCTTCAAACACCTGTTTTCCCAGCTAGTATCTTAAGGATTCTCCTTTATGCCCACCTGCTCCATTCTCTGAGAAATAACTGCTGTTTGGAAGTTAAATAGAGTAATAGAGTTCCTCACCCCATGGAAGTCCTTAGGGTTTGTAAACATATAGTCAAAGACATGGTCCATATTTGCCATCTTCATTGCAGCCCTGTGAATACATAAATAGGGACCTATTACGTTTCAACCTTGGCTTGCAAGGCTGAAAGTGGACAGAAATGTGAAAGGGGCTATGCAACCAGAAGTTTTGCAAACCTGTTCAGGAAAAAAGCTCCACGGATCATCTCATAGGGGTTAGACCTTGTTCGTGCTCGACGCATTTCTTCTCCATCCAGCTCATCAAATACACTCTGAACAAACAGAAACAAAATTCGGACCTGGCACAGGCTTGACGGGTAGGAGGGCACGAACCTATCCTCATGCTTCTATCTCCTTAGACAGCAAATTCCGTACAGGGTTTGGTTCACCAATACCAAATGCTTTTTTCTGTCATGGTGAGATTCACTCTTCTCCTAAGCCACGCTATTTCTTAAGCAAATGTAGTGACACTGAGGAAATCTGCTCACATTAAAAACAGTCACAGCCTAAGGTATTTCTGTCATACACACACTCAGACTTTACTGCAAGGGCATAATAAAATCTAGGAGGAAAGGTGGAACACAGAAGAAAAGAAAGGCAGCTTATTTCCTTAGCCTTTTCAAGTATTCAGACCTTCAGTTGGACTAAGAAAGGGAGACTGTTTTCATTCATCTCTTTGGAGGCTGATGTGCAAAACAGGCTGCTGAACAGACAGTAACAGTCAGGATACTAGGCCATACCAGTGGCATGGAGGTGAAAGAGGATGTTCTGAGCTCTTGCTAATAAGTAAACTACTCAATCCTCTTCAATTATTTCTTTCACTTTTTTCCCCCCAAACTTCAATTCCTCTCTAAAAAGGGGGACTCACCTTGCACTGCAGGACATTATGTAAAAGCTCTTCACTACAGAACTCTGTTTCATCTTCAATCACCATCTTCCTCTGAAACATGACAAAAACAGATAATTAGCAAACATGCTATCAGTTGTTTCAGAATGCAACATGCACCAGTAATGAATTGAGGCTGCCAACCCTGTAACAGGCTGTATTAGCGAAAGCATGGCCAGCAGGCTGAGGCTCTGTAAGGCAGCTTGAGACTACCTGTGAAACACTGCATCCAGTTTGTTCAGAACAGAGAAAGGGAGATCCTATTACTATCTACAAGAATCTAATAGCAGGAAATGGGGAAGACTGATCCAGACTTAAAGACTGACAGCAACAGAACAAGAAACAACAGACATAAGCTGCAACCCAAAAGATGCCAATTGGTCATACAGAAATTTTCTTTTGTCAGCTGGTTTATCAAACACTGAAACAGATGACCAAACAGGTTGTGAAGTTTCCATCATTGGAAGTAACACAAAACAAATAGTCAAACAAGACCTTAAGCAACCTGACCTACCTGGACCCACTTTAAACAGGAAGCTGCACCAGCAATCTCCAGAGGTTCCCTCCAGCCTAAGCTATTCTACAACTCTCTGACAAGACAACTGTTTCAGGCTGAGTATCCCTGCCTCTGCTTAGGCTGGTAAGTACTGAAATCTAAAGAATTACCTTCCCCACAGTCATCCACTCCTTGAGTTCCTGGGCGTCAGGGATTTTCACAGTACACTCGGGGCACCAGTCCACCTCCTCATAGGCACTGGGCTGCAAGCACAAGACGTGAGAAGAGCCAAAGACGGCAAAATTTAACAACTAATTGCTCCCCAAAAGCATGCTTCCTCATTCTAGCATAAAGGGTTGTGTCATTACTTTAAGGCTAACCATAGAATCTTTTTCTCCTGGTCTAAAGCATGTTTTATTTGCTTGGATTTTAAAATAATTTAAAAAATTTAAAAGCCTCCAGATCCCTAGGATTCAGTGTCGTGGTTTGTTTTTTTTCTTTTTAAACACAAACAGCATCTACTTCACACCAAGTAATATCAAAACTGGGCTTTACCTTCGTGACAACATCCGTTCCTATTTCCCAGCATTCTTTCCTGTTGTAGTGTTCGACAAGACAAAGGAATAGAACATCTGAGCATTTTATTTGGGACTACAAAATGCGCCCAGAAAGGGTTTGTTTGGGTTTCTTGGTTTTGTTTTTTTTTAATTGCCTATATAGCCATGAAAAATTATATACAAAATAAAATCAGTAGACCCAAAAGAGCTTGGTAACAATTTTCTATTACATTCACTACTACAAACTTGGAATCAAATCCTACAGAGCACAGCAACAATCCATCTGAAAACAGTTTTATGCCATAACATAACAAGTGTCAGAAAGCAAGTTTTGCTCTGCTGTTCTGTGACAAAAATAAGGCCTGGGTCTATGCAGCAGAGCCACTTAATGGTTGCCGGTTGTATCGGACAACACTGAACATCATTCCCAGAGGGCAAATCCTGAACATAGCAAAAGGGATTCAAAACAGGAAGTACTTACCTCTGGCTCATCCTGCCAATCAATATTGAGCTCCCCATCAAACCCTTTGAGGGTCAGCCCAAAGCCTCTCCTTCCCTTTTGATTGGAAGCCTCAACAATATCTTTCCTGCCTTGGCCATATTTTCCCAGACCTTCTCCTTCCCGGAAGCCCATCTTGGCCTATAAGGAAACCAAAGGCAGCACACTGAGGTAAGTGGACTTGAGTTTATGTGCTACTACTGGGGTCAAAGACTAGCAGCAAAATGGCACATTGCCCTGCAGTGACTTGAAAACACTGAGCTTTTTTAATCTCAGATGTGGCTTTCAGAACTTAATACTGAGTTCACTTCGCCAAGGCAGGACACAGTAACAGTAGATCTGAAGAATGATGTTCGAGATGACAGCAAATTACAAAAAGTTCAGTAATGCAGGAACAGTCTGCTCAGAGGGAGAAGCAGTGAGGAGCGTGGATCCATTCATCACAGTGTTCAGTAAGCATGGAAGGTTCATAAAATAAAATATGCTGTCACAGGAAAAAGAATCATGTTGTGATATTCTTTGTTATGTACACGCACTCACATATATTTCAAGCATCAGTTAAAACTTCACCTAAAACTCAGAGGAGGAATGCAAGACACACTGCGCCCAAAACACATGCTCATCTCAGATTAAAAGAAATATGTTCATTAACTGCTAGTTTCCCAGGTTTTTCTCTTCATAGACTTTAGCAACAAAATAACAACAAAAAGCATGAATGAAGTCAATTTCATTCCCTCCAGCCTGCATCTGCAAGACAGTCAGTAAATAAAAGACTTAAGGATTGTTTCACTTTGAGTGAATGCTACCCATATACTCTTTCCTGTAAAAAGCAACAAAACCATTGTTTATTACCAGTCTGCATGAAAAACAACAGAACATCATCTGACAGGTTTTATACAGAGGTGTATGGTGTTTGCCCATTGCCTTTGCTACCTGGCTCTGAATCAGACCTTGAAATATGTGCACCAAATGTGACAGCCACCAAGCCTGTTATGCATCAGTGTTCTGAGAACAGAATTATGAACATCTAGTAATCAAGGACTGTTTTACTTACCTAATGCCACAAAATCTTTCATCCAGACTTGATATCACATCAATCTTTATATTCAAATTTATCAGGCCATACAAACAAAAGCATCCCAAATTCAGTAGTTAAAGCTCCTATACTGTGATAATTGAGAGCATTCATCCTAACTGGCTCAGGACAGAACCCTCCAAGTGAAAGACAGTCTTGTGCTAGAACCAGCAAACTGGTGCCAAAAAGCCTAGTGCCGAAAAGGCACATGGAGAGATTCTGAATTATCAGCAAGAGGATTTATCTACAGAGAGGCACAATCTGCAACTCTCAGCCTCTTGATCCCATTGAGTTTTGAATTCAGCAAGAGCTGAAAGTTCTTTCTTTGTGTAGAGGTATGATCCCGCTAGTCAGCAGTGTTCCACCTCCTCGAGAGGCAGCATCTCTCTGTTGCCCCTCCTAGCTGCAGCTAGCACTTCCCAGTTTCTAGCAAAAGACTGAACTTCTAACTTGGCAAAGACAGGTACAAGCTGGCCTACCCCCATGGAAAGATTTATTTTCTAAAAAGTCCCCTTCAGCCAAGCTCTCTCAGCCTCCCTCAATTGCATAGTAGCTGGCTCAAAGAAGCAGAGAACCCTGCTACAAGGAGAAGCAGGATCAGAATCAGAATCTCTTAAAAGAGACAGATCTTTTTACTTTGTTCTCATCAGGTCTTAACAATTTGGTTCAAAACTACTTTGACCTACCATAAGCTTTTGGGAAACGCTGTTATACATTGAGTAGCGAGATGAAGTACCCTCCACGAGAGAGTCTTGTTTGAATTCATTGCTGAAGACTGGTCTTTTTTCATCGCTCTCACTGTCAGAACCACTACTGCTACTGGAAGACTCTGAAAACACCAAGTAGTCAGAAAAGTGAGTATGAAAATAGAAAGAAATGGAAGAAAAACATCTCAGTAATCACATTTAGAACTATACAATATAAGTCATTAAATCCTCTCACACAAAGGGAGGACACTTTAGTATCTCAAATGTGCTATGGGAAGCACGCAGGTGCAATATAAAATATCCCGCTGAACTAACACCTGATTATCTGCCCCTTTGTCTCAGCGATGCACACAACCTCTCTGAGCCAACATATTCCAGGTCCCCCAAAGGACCAGGCAAAACCCATTACAATAGTAAAGCAGGCCACAGCATGACCATGACAGTACACTGGTGTGCTTGACCTTTGCAATGAGCCTAGAGAGCTGAAAGGGTCAACAGAGATTCTCCTCTCAGAATAATGACTATTACTGACACCTTGATAAAACACTGGGGATTTTCCTCAGTTCTCTACCCAACTACAGGGGTAAACACATCCCTAACTTAATGAAAAATCCCCACCAAGTACACAGGCATCTACCAAATGGCCAAAACCGCAGTAAGAAGGAGCTGAATCCCTTATTCCCCATATTAAACTTCAGTTTGACTCCACTGCCCACCTCAGTAGCAAGGATCCACAGTTCACTACTGCAAATGAGATGGTTTTTCACCTCTGAGAGTTTACTGATGATAATGTGAAAGATAATGTCAGAAGACATCAATCTAGTTGAAAAATACCCTGACAGGGATAAAGGTTCGAGATAGAAGTTAATAAAGTTGGTGGTCCAGTCAAGGAAATAAGGACCACGATACACAGCAGGCACTCAAAAGAAACTTTTGTTACTTGAAAGTCACCTGAAACTGATGTAGGTGCCTTCACAGAAAACAATGCCTCACACCAAACAATGAAGCTCTGTCTATGTCCAGCTGCACCCTGGGATCTACTTGAGAAGAACCCAGTCCTGTATGAGCTGTATAGTCCTTGCTGCTGCTCTACAATTGTGAGATGCCCAAATCTATTTGCTCTTGGCTGGAGGTAACTGGGATCTGGGAAGAAATCAAGACAGTTCTATCATCTGTCTCATGGCCTGCTCCACACCAGGTGGGTAGTATGTCCTTCCACCAAGTCTTTCCACTTCTCCTGTAATATCATCACTGCGAGGATGAAGCAACAGCACAAACTTCCTTCCTGAACTATGTCTGGCACCACACCGGTCATACTGAAGTTAATGCTGTGGAGTAGGCCACAGAGACTACTGGAGCAGCAATCCACAGCAAGCACAGTCACACTCTCCAGTGGATCTCTGCCTCCTCGGTCTCCCTTGTTCACCAAGTGCTAGAAATCGTTCTGTGCTACTTCGTACACCTAGAAGTTGAATTATGTAAGCTGCCCTGAGATAATGCAGAAAATTGTTGCTAAGAGTTAATTTTGTTGATGGCTTGAAAAGGAAACTTCCACAGACTTGTTAAAAAAAAAAAAAAAAAAAGACCTTAAAACTACCTAGAAAGGACCATCACACTGCTCTTATGTTTTTCCGATTTAAGAAAAAACACAGATTATTTCTCTTCCAACTTCCAGATCTCTGTATTTTCCTATTACTGAAAGGTGAGCATCAGTGAAGTAACAGGAAACAACTGAAGAACTCATAGAGACAGTGAAGTGAAAACAGAAGACATCACAGTGAAATAGACGACTGTAGGTAAAACCGTTTCCATGTGTGCTTGATCCTTGTTGCTGAAATATCAGCTTTTAAGATTGAGGACTTGTGTCCCAACATAACTACTACGTTAGAGTTTTACAGTATCAACCTTTGAGGCTTCCAGCTCAAGGCAAGGAAGGCTATGATTTAACTTATGTTTGCAGTATTGCATATCCATCTTGATTTTCAAACATCTGTCACACAAGCTACTTTTCTCTCTCCTTCACAAAGTTCTTAAACATGCACAGGATCACAAAGGATTTTGCTTTAGGGTCAGCTACTGCTTTCTGCTTCTTCAACATGCAGCTTCAATTACCTTTGCTCTCTACCTTTGATCTGTGCCTTATTTTCCAGAGGTTCACGATGTGCCTCAAACACAACACCCACTACATAAATCTCAAGAAAGTCCCATCGCAGCAATTCTTGTTTTTAAGATTTGCTAAGCTGTGCTGAGCTGACATAGGACCTCAAATCACTTCTCTCCCCCAAACTCTTTTCTTTCATCAGAAACCACAGTGGTGCAACTGACTACTAAACAATTAACCCTACTCAAAATGTTGTCCTTAAACTGTATCAATACTCATTTCTTAAACATTAAGGCTCACAGCCTATTTTGACCCACATATGAACTCAACAATCAAAAGGGGGGAAAAAAACAAACCAACCAACTAAAAATATTGCATTTTTTAGCTCAGCCACGAGTGCACACAGCATTCCCCACCCAAGCACTCATGCCCTGCACCTCTGACCTCTTCCCTCACCTGCAGCCTTGCCAGACTGGTATACACACCATACCCTGACACTACTACTCCCAGACTAGACCTACTCATCTTCCTTACACACTCCCTTCCATTTTCGCAGGATGAAGGCCTCTTATGTGTTCAGATCCCTTTTCCCTAACACTTTATGACCATGGTAAATTCCACGACTCAGTAGTAGGCATGACTATGCAGCAACCTGAAGCACCACCTTGGGAGAGTCTAAAGTGCTCTGCAACAGAAATACCAATCGCATAGGGCACTCGCCTCATATTTGGTATACCCCAAGCTGCAGGTAAGAACGCACACTCTGATTTGAGAAAATGTAGGGAATTAGTTTAGTTAACTCTGAAACAGTTTTTCTTTCTGAAACCAAACACCTGTGGACTCTCACAAAGTCCCTCACGTCCCGTCCCCCCCCCCAAAAAAATTCACACTGAGCCAGCAAAAGAAATAGTGCTGCAATATACGAGTCCAACCCAACCCTTGCATTCATGTAGCTTCTCCTATCTGAAAAAAAACTGATAGGGTTACTAATTTATTTTCTTTAAACAATGAGGAATTATGACTTTTTTTATGGCACAACACCCACAACTTCTCACTACTGAAAGCTCTCGAAACAGAAACTGCTGAGACTGAAAGGATGAATGTTGTACACATATTACTAAAATCTTTGCAGCTTTGGATCACGCACTCATCACCTACCTCACATTCTGGTTTCTGTATCTGAATTTATTCAATTTCCAGACCAAACTGTTTACATGAGATTTTAAAAAAGCTTTAAAAAATTCACGTAATCCAAGGTTGTGAACAGAAATAGTTTAGTTATTTACTTTTTCTCTCCTAAAGAGACAGTATGCCACTCAAGTTCAGGCTATTGATTAGGATTTAGGAGACGTGGGTTCAAATCCTAGTTATTATTTAGATTCCCTACAACAGTATACACCTTACCTCCAACCTTACCTTGAGTGGTATGATTACTAAATTGAGTTTCATCATCTGAAGTAGAACTGAGGGTCAATCCCAAGTCTTCTATCCTCTTCTTCTGCTTCTTTTGGGGACTGCTAAACTCAGGTTCTGTCCTTCTCTTCATCTTTGCTGAAAGAAGATGATCACACTTGGTAAACATTAAGCAAATTAACTTTCTCCTGCATGCTGAAGCATAAGGTGCAGCAGCATGGTGGTACAGTAATATTATGGACTAATCATTACTATATTTCTCAACCAAAGTTTGCTTTAGATAAAAGTATTGGCTTCATTTGAACCTACCTTTTTAATAGCTAGTCTAACTAAACAAACAGAATTATGCAGAACCTTCCCTAATGCTGATGACTTAAACTTCAAGTAATTTCTACAACCTACCTATCATTAAATACTAGTAGATTAAGATAATCCAGACATCAGCACTTATTTAACTTAAATATGAGTCAATTACTACTACTGAATCAAAGATTCATTTTATGCAAACATACAAAAATGAGGAAGTAAGATTGCGAATGAAGAAAATGCAAGATGGAACCAATTTCTCACAAGAGACTCAGAACACCTCTGACCTCACCTCTGCAAATGTTAATTAATAAGAGAGCTTTCCTACATGACTTCAATGTGCTCTTGTTGGGGGGTGTTTGTGTTTTTCACCAGGAATCACTGGCAAAATACCAAGCTTCTGGATGTGGCTGATAAACCCAGAGAAAGGAGTAACACTTAAAATGGAGTTAAGAGAAGCTAGCCAGGAAGGCCTGCAGAGGACAAGGACCAAGGAATAGGAATGCAGGTGAAAACTGAAAGGCACAGGTGATTAGAGCACTACCTGAACCTCCCTGCAATTGACAGAAAGCATTAAAACAAATATTGGTATTTATTACTCTACATAGAAATGCTGTGCTAGAAAAGATGCCCCAGGTCACTGATTGGAACCCTCTGTTACCAAACTTACTTCCACAAACACATATACAGGGCCGCTTAAGACCAATTCCTTTATTCATCCCTACAACTCTATGTACAAAAGCTTCCCATAACTTCAGTTTTTTCCCTTCTATGAGAAGTCCATTTACAGCTAACTCATACTTATCTGCTCTTATGTCAATTTAGGGTTTTTTGTCAAATAAGCAAGCAAGCAAAAAAAACCCGAAAACCTGAGAGCAGTTTTCCATTGCTACTGAGATATTCCCTTATTAGGTCAACGCACTCTTGATTCATTACTGCGACCTTTCCCCTCAAGACCTCCACCCTCCTAATCCTACTAAGGGACCCTCAGGACATCTGTTTTCCTGTTAGATCCCAAACCGCGCCGAAGTAGCCGCAAGTCAGGCTGTGCCCCAGGCTCCAGGAGACACGCAGCTAGGAGGGAAAGCCCCTTCGCAGCACAAAACCCTCAAGGGACCCCACGACCGGCGTTCATCACTCCTCCGCTCGCCCCGCCGGCGCTCGGCGGGCACGGCCTTTGCTGCTGTGACACCGCAGCCCGCGGGCCGCTCCTCAGCCAGCCTCCCGCTCACGGCCGGCCGCCCACCCGCCAGGGGACCCCCACAACCCTCCCCTCCCGGCGCCAGAGGCCACGCAAGGCGGCTGCGGACCCTCCCGGG
>JANHFX010011996.1:56316-75117 GCA_027560015.1 Chloroceryle amazona | reverse complement strand
TAGGGGGAGAAAAAAAAAAAAGAAAAATGAGTGATTTTTGAGAACTTCTTTCGCTGTTCTGTCGAATCTCCGAGGGCCCCCCCTTGCTGAAAAATCCCCCCCCCCCCCCCCCCCCCCCCCAATAATGCTCATGTTACATATTTTTCAGACAAATTCAGAGTATTGTCATTCTGGGAAATTCTGACTCATGAATGCCTTTTCAAATATGCCTACAGAAAATTTTAACCACGCCTTTAAAAGAATTTATTGTTAAGCAGGAACCAGTGTGAAAATATAGTTAGTAGCAACAAACATCAAGCATTTAAAGATTAATCAAACTAATAATTTACTACTGGTTCCATCAAAATTATGATGTTGGTGTTGTTATAACTGCTACTATTAATTGATTTATAGATAATCTTGCACATGTCTCAAGGTGCTTTACAATATAGCTGTCAAAATGACACAAAGCCACAAAGGCATAACCAAAGTTGCTGGAATAGACATGAGGGAAATAGCTGTAGCTTTGGGAATTACCTTTGATTGGTGAAGGGGCAGTAAGAGCTGAATTTGCTCCTTTTTTTATGACTCGAGTTCTTCTCTATTTCTAGTACTGACTAGCAATATTACAGTCTTTGTGTCTCAGTGTTGTACAGTCAGGACCGAATATCAAAGCATCTCAAATTCCTGCCTGTTCATTTTTGCATGATACAGTTGGAGGCTTGGTTTTCAACAGCTCTTTCCCTGAAATTAGGTAACTCCTTTCTATTGCTCAAGTTCTCAGAAGGTGTCTCTACATTGGGATTAGTGTGCAACACAGACTTTTTTTAGATTTTAAACCTTTTAGCAGATAAGCAGGAATCTCATCTCTAAGCACTTGGATCTACCTCTCCTTTCTTTTCTCAGATTTTTTTTTTTTTTCCCTGTTGTGACAGTGTCTATAAAATATGAGAACTGGGGTGGATTTTTTCTCTCAATTCTCTGTAAAAATGTTGATATTTTGTTGAGAAGATCTTGCATTTTTCTTGTTTCATCATACTTCATTTTTGTTCGTTAAAAACACCCAGGTATATGTTGCTAGTCATGGAAGGAAAAATAGGCAAAATTGCTTTTTGCTGTTTGAAAGAAAACACCCCAAAATGGTGGTAAAAGTTCACCACAATATCTTCATAAATGAATGTATCCTGATATCCTTCTACAGTATGTCACGATACTCTGCTGAAACTGCATATCACCCCTTGAAGAGAAAAGCCCTATTTTTCCATTTGATATCATGGTTTCCTGAGATTAGTTTTGATCACTTAAAATATTTTAGGGCTTCATGTTGACATTAAGATCGCATTATTTTAGCTATTGTCTTTCATCCTTAAGTCATCAATATCTCCAGATGTAATGCTATATGCATCTCTGTCTGCTCTTTCTTCAGACCTGACATGTATTTGCCAGCCATTGATAAGGCCAAGGAGGCTAGGCAGCGATGCTGCTCTTCTTCCCAGTCTGGCAAAGGAAAATTTCTTTATCATACCAGCTGGGAAAGGAAAGTACTAAGAAATAACTCACTGGGTGACTAAGACGACAGAGGAAAAAACAGGAGCCAGGATCCTGAGCTCTTACATACATTTCTGGTTTTTGATTTATTGTGTTCATGCTGAACACCTCTGTCTTATTTTGATCCTTTGGATTATTCTAGTCTTGGATACTGAATCTGAACGCTTCCAAGTGAACATGAAGAGAATTAGGGGTCAGGTTCTTCTGTGCTTTCACAGTTGTGAACCAACAAAGCCAAACCTTAAATACTGTGAAATCATTATGATGAACTTTCCTGAAACTAGCTCCAAAGCTGACATCAGTGTATAGACATTCAGAAAGAGAGGAATGATGCATGGTAGTGGTTAAAATGGAGAAAATGCAGCAAAGGAAAAGTAATAACTATTCTGCAATAGTTGTCTCTTAAGCTGGCTCTTTCCAAGTTACCATTATTTTTTTAAATGGCAATATATGCCTAACTAGATACCTTGATAGGAGTGTCATTACCTTTGAACTGGCAGTCTACATCAGGAATGGAATGAAGTCCTCAAGTAACAAAAGACCATTGCAAATTTCATTCTAGTACAAGTGCAAAGCTGGTCATCTTTAACATGGAATCACTTAGTGTATGCACCCATAATTTAAGTAAAACTGGGACAGAGTAGTATGATGGAGTAGTTTGTCAGGCACCCAACTCTGTCCTCTTCTCATTTTTTATTTATGGCAAGACGATGGAATTTGAGAAATGCTTGTCAGACAATGTCACTTCATGTATTTTGAGAGGACCTTAGCAACAGTAGTGTAAGAGTAGAAATAGACTGGAATAATCTATAGCAAATAGGGATCATAAAAAACTAACAAAAAAACCCAAACCAAAACCTCATACACACAAAACCCACAATAAAAATAAAATTCCCTTATTTCTAAGTACTGTATAAAGGCAAAAATGTCTTTTGGATTTGCTTTGCTGATGCTAATAACATGTAAATTTTTAACCACGTTTGAGAAAATGCAGATGTTACAAAATCCAGGGAAGGTGGTT
The DNA here is from genome assembly GCA_027560015.1 of Chloroceryle amazona. Classification (NCBI taxonomy): domain Eukaryota; kingdom Metazoa; phylum Chordata; class Aves; order Coraciiformes; family Cerylidae; genus Chloroceryle; species Chloroceryle amazona. The sequence continues at coordinate 72,569 of JANHFX010011996.1, read as the reverse complement.
AACTTGTGCACTACATTCTTCCAATATGGTGAAAAAAATGCTAGGGTAGTAAAGCTTTATGATTAAAGCAAAAGACATGACAGCAAATGTTGCATGATTGCAAAATGCCCCTGTTCTTATACTGTTTACATTCTGCCCTCTGTGATTCTATATAAACAGATCCTCTATCTGTCATTATGTATCTGCTGGCCCAAAACTTCCCAGGGCAGATCTGAAACACTTAGAAATCTACAGGAGCATTCCTTTCTGCTTCCATGAGTCTTAGATGAAGCCCAAGCCTTCTGGACTATCTCTTTGTGTCTGATTTTGCTACCTATGACTAAGGGCTGTAGCTAGATGCACAAATGAAATGATCAAGTAATTGCCAAAAATACTGAAAGAATCATTCTGTTGAGAGTGATGTCCCTGAGGTCCTGATGTGAGCTGATGTGCTTTTGCTGGTGAAGTAACAGGTCAACCCTGGAAGTCAGGCAAGTGTAAGAGTGCAACCTCTACATGTACCAGCAAGTAAGCTTGATAACTGTGTTTTGGGTAGTATTAGAAAATATCTTCTTATTCTGTAATGAGAGTGTGCTTCATTTTATTCATTAATTTTTCTATATAAGGCAATAGGCATTTTACAGAGGTTGAAGAAAAATAAAAATTCTCTGGCGAGGCAAAGTGGCGTTGTAAAATAACAAACCTGTGAAACCCGAACAAACAACTTCCCACACCAAACAAAAACCTGCCCAGTGGGATGTTAGCTGTTGTGGTGGATCTGTGTCATCTAAACACCGAGGAAGAGATTTATACTAATCTGTCATAGTATCATAGCAGTGGAAATACAGTGATCCTCCTAAAAATGTTCCTTGTGATCACAGAAGCAAATAAAAATAGTTCAAGTTGTTTGTCCACTGATTGGAGTAAACTGTCACACTGTGTTTTCCTGGTGTATTGTGAGGGGCAATAATCTGGCAGAGAATACAGTGGCTGAAACACTGAGAGAACTGAGCTGTCCTGTAATAGTGTCTACAAGGTTTGCGTTGGTCTTTGGTCAAGATCACACCGCTCTTCAATTCTGAACTAATATTTAGAAACTGGGGACTTTTGTCTTTTAGTCTTTGACCTGTGATGGGTTTTGTGTGTTTGTTTTTTGTTTGGGTGGTTTTGCTTCGTGTGTTTTTTTGTGGTGTTTTTTTTTTTTTAAAGCTTCATAGGTTTGGGTTGGGTAAAATGTTAAGTGAAAATCTAGTCCTTCATTTAGAACTAAACCATGTTTGTCTTTAAGCCTTTGCTGAAGGGCTTGCTAGGCAAGTACAAGATAATTCATGTAGTTGAATGTAGGCTGTAATTCTGCACAATGCAGGATTGTAACTGGTACGGTGAAGCACAAATAAAAGATGAAATCAGTGCAACAGATTTGTTGTAATATTTTTTCACTAAAGTATACCTGACCCTAAAGCTATGTACCAGAGTTGAGCAGAAGGAAGTGAAACCTGACTAAAACAACATTTTTCCTGACAGTGTAGTGGTTTTCAGAGACACTTGCACAAGAAATTAAGGCAAATAGTTTTGATGTTCTTGTTTCATTTTGTAATGCTATCATTTATAAAAAAAAAAAAAGCTATTTTGTGTCAGCTTGTAAGTAGTACATTTTGGTATGGCTTTATGTATTTAATTTACATTCCAGATTTCCTATGGGGTTTTAGATGCTACAGTAGTGTTACTGCATTATCCTGTCATATTCCTGGTCAGCTGGATAGAACTTGTTTCTCTGATTTAATACTAGGGATTTTAAATGAAGTATTCTGATGTTAACCAAGTAATAGAATTTATTGGGATCATTGACTCTAGGCTAGTAGTTTCTAGAAAAATGTAGAAGGATGTTTTGATCTTCATATTTTGGGGGATATCTTCCATTTTTTCCAGCCCCTGATCTTATATCCTCATCATGTTCAACTCACTGGATTTTCTATTATGTGAAGGGAATTTTCTATGTGAAGGGAAGACATGCACAAATTTCTCTTTATATAGGCATATGTGTATAGAACTAGAAATCGGATGTTATGCTTTCGCTCCAAACTTATACACAGTACCCTTGCAACATAATACTGTGTGCCCCTTTTATGTCAAGATGTCAAATCTCTCTCTATTTTTACTTTCACCTATATGAAAATGTCATCAGGGCTAAAACTGAGCTGTTTTTCACACCTTGTGCTCTATAAAACACAGAAACATTACTCTCATTAAATTTTATAAAAGGAATTCTTTCTTAGTCCGCCACAAGTAACATTTTGTGGCGTGTGTTTCATGGTTAAAAGGCAACAGCAATTTGAGGACTAACACCCCATTCTTCCCTCTACTAAATCAGGGATATTCCACTTGTTTAAAATTACAGCTTTGTTTTACACTCCAAGAGTGCCTTGGAGAATACTTGACTGGAGAAACAGGGAGAATGTATATAAATGTATATATGCCTTTAATGATAACCAGAGTGTGATGAAACTTATGGGACGTAATGAAATTACAAGTATAGGACGTTGTTCATTTTTGCTGAATAAATAATGTGGAGGAAACTGAAGAAGTTTGGATAATCAAGATTTAAGCAACTTGACAAAATGCTTGCTATACTTTGGGAAGAAAGCAAATGGGTATTGCTGAAGTGTTAGGAGGCTGTTTATTGCAATGTAGCAATGTCAGCATTATGTCTCAAACATAATGTCTCTAACTTTGGCTACTAGTACTGCTATAAAGTATGGGTTTATTTAAAGCTACAGATCCTAGAATTTTGAAAATTTCAACTTGCAGTTATGACTTAAAAAAAAGATGCTGGTTTTCATGGAAAAGTTCAAGGTATAATGTAGATTAATCTAAAAGATCCAAAAACTGAGAAGGGAAGAGTAATGCAAGACACTTCTACATTTGTGGGAAGTGTGTAATCTTGATTCATGCTGTTCAAGTGCTTCATTTCAACAGTTCCACTTAGGTTCTGTCTTGTGTTAGAAAATGTAATTAGCAACCTGCCATTAAAGACCTGAAAAACCACACTCTCGGGGATTAATTCCCACCTAGCTGTAAGAATTGGCCATGTAGTCTAGATTAATTGTCTCTGCTTTCTTTATAGTCACTGGAGAGGGATGGCCACCCTTGCAGGCTTTTGGGGATACCTATTTTTCTTCCCTGAATCTAGAAGGGCCTTATTATCTATTGCTGACTAGGCATCTAACTTTTGGCTGTGGGAAGTAAAACAAGATATTTTGGCAAATTCAAAATGCTGAAGCAACACCACCAAAATGTTTTGTAATCTGTCATAACTTTTATACCGGTGCAGGAGGTGGCCTGCAGATATGATAGCTAGCCTTGCGTGCAGATAGGGAGTTCCTCACTCTCTGGCTTGCTGTCCTGACAAGCCTGAACAGTGTCAAGTGAAATTGCTGCAGCTGCCATCCCTGTAGGTGGATGCTCTTTGGGCAGTGGCTTGTGCTTGAGTCAGGACTTGGCTGCTCTGTTCTTTGTACAGTGGAGGAGGAGTTGTTGGACTTATATTCTCTGCAATAATATTATCAGAAAAAAGAAATCTTAAGAAGTGAATGTGCTGTCTGTTGCATTTGGCTGTGTATCTGATAATTTAAGAAAAATATTTCTAGGACTGAAAAAAAGTTACTGTTAATACTAGATTCTTTAAAATTATCTCAGTGATGAGGGCTTTTTTAAGAGCCATTAGAATCTATTGTGTATAGAGCCTGTTTGTTATCTTGGAACACTTTAAAATGCATATTACTGACCTTGGAGACTCTATCGGGTGCCACTGTAATGTTTTATACTACCTCATCAAACTCTTTATATAGTCACAATGTTATTTGCTCACAGCTAAATACCAGAAGCTTGCAGACATGGCAACTAGAAAATATTACCTCTCTCTAGCACAACAGAAAGGAGTCATTGGCTTCACTGACAAGGGTCTTCATGCTTTGGGCAGTAAAAGGCCAAGGATCGTTGAGATTTGCCTGGGCAAGCTTAGGGTACATCCTCAGTGGCTGGATATTGATGTTCTGTCTGTCATACCTTTGCAGACATACAACCATCTATGTGCATGTAACTGTGTGTGAAACATGTAAATGGAGTATGGTTATTGCTGCCAAGCTGGTCTGTGGCATAGAGCTCTATGAAAGGAAGAGGTAGATGATGAAAAAATAATATGCAGTCATAGATATCTCCTTTCATGATGCACTGAGGTAGACCATAAGACCAGGCCACACCTTTTGAATATACACATACTACTTTGGAGAGCTGCTCGTTTTTGTTTTTTTTTTTTATGGATTGAAATAAATTTAGAAGATGCTCTTTAAAAGCAAAAATATGAGCTGTACATATGTTAGCATAGAAAAATAAAATCCTTACACTTTTGATTGTCTAGTATGGGTTTGACTCTTGAGGATGATAAAACTGCCACAGTTACTGCAGAATGTAAAGGCTCCTCTTAATATTGGTGGGAGAGAGATTGGTGACGGGGTAGTGTCAACTCAGAAATTAATTCCCTTTGTCTACCAGACAAAGCTTGTGTTACCTTTCCAGTTTTTGCTCTGTCAGAACCTAATGACAGATTTTGTGGAATTCCTTTTTCTGACTTGAGTACAACTTTACGTAATGATGTTTGGATCACTGTAACTTTTTGTAATGCAAATTTATGCAGTGTGAGCAGGAGTTTAAAAATTGTTCCATTATAACATTGAGTCATTGGATTTTATGTCGTTCAGTGACTTATGCAAAATGCCAGACTGTCTGATAATAGCTATTTCTGTGGACCTGGAACTCTGTGAATAAATAAGAATAAAGGAATAACAAGGTTTACTTTCCTGCAGCAAAGGTATTCTAAAGTAAATGAAGGCACTTCTGCTTTCCAACAAATGAAATGATTCTATCCTGAATTCAGCTTTCAGGTATTTGTTTAAAAGGTTTCTGCTGCTTAAATGACTTTTCAATCTGTGTTGGTGCATTGTTGCTTTATCTCCATAGTTTATACAGCTGTCGGGTACCTTTGGAGGGTCCCTTATAAATCAATTTCCCAGTAGTAATGTGCAATTTGCCTGAAGGGAGGCTCAGGTCACTTAATCTGAGAGGTGCAAAGAGGCATCTTATATATTGTTTGGTTTTATTTATTTTTGTAAGACTTAAGGCTACTTGAAGCTTTTGTGAAGTAAAAGGTGGATTTTCAGTCTGGAGGAAATACTATGAACTGTCACTAAATCATTTTGCATTTTCTCAAAACCTGTTTGTCTTTATTTTGAAGTTCTCTACTTTTACGCTGGTTGTGTGTCTCTGCCAGCTGCTTTAGTCAAGCCTGGGAAAAGGATCTGAATCATAACTAGGTTCATCTCAGTAAACTGTATTTGAGGAAGCAAATGCAGAAAATAAAGCAGAAGCATAATTTTCTAGATGTCTGGGAAAAAGCAGATTTGATCTCTTGCTAAATAATTTCTTTTGTCTGTGTGTCTATATGTGTACACATGCACAAGTAAAAGAAACTAGGAGAAGAGGTAGAAAGAGTAACTTGAAAGCTAAGGGCATGACTTCTTGACATTTGCTTTTCCTTTTATCATTGTATGTTTTGCATGTTGTTTTTGTTTTGCACAGTATCTTGAGAACTGTTGGTCAGGTGCAGCATTTGTTTTTAATGATGCTGTGTGTCTAACCATTTTTTGGATAGGGAAACGGAAGGACAGGAAGATAAAGACCTGTGCAGGGTCCTGCAGTGAGTCAGTGGCTCAGCTAAAATTAAGAGCTGAAATTAGGTTTTCCTTCTTAATGCTTCCATTAAGAATGACTGCATCCCATCCTCTCAAGCTCAGTTGGTCCGCAGATTTTTAAAACGAGGAATGAAGGCACAGATTTAACAAATGCAGACAGACCTCTACATTTTCTAATTTGTAATTGTCATTACACACTTGCGCAAACCCTGTGTGTGTGTGCTGAAAACAATATGGATGTACTTGAGAGCCAACTTCAAAGCTCAGCGAGGTAGTGGGAATCTTCCCATGGAGTTCTCTGGGATTTGAACCAGTCCTCTGAGTCACATATGAAAAAAATATTTCGAAGGGAGAATGTATGATGTAAATACAAAGCATTTCACATTCATGTGTCACAGAAACCTTAATGTGCAATGAACTTGAGTATCTATTGTTCAAACATCTTGATGTTTTCCTTTGTTTCTATGGGTGTTGTTTATACTTTGAAGGCCATGCGTGTGGATGAAGCATCATCAGTGAAATGTATGCCCTTTAGGATATGAATCCTATCAGAAGTCCACAACTTGTGTTAATTTGGCCCCATAAATGCCTCCCTGATATATTAAAAAGGTTGTAAAAATACAAAACTAAATGTAATAAGCAGAGGATTTTATAGTATTAGAAATTTCATTTAAGAGTACTAAATCCAATAGTGATGAAAACAGATTCCAAATTCCTTGTAAATAATTTCACATTTACTGGCAGAAAAAATTTCTCTATTCTGACAGGAGAGGATGTAGCACTTGATGTTCGAGTCTATTTGCCTTTTTACTACCTTCTATCAAATTAGGGCAGTTCTTATCTGTGATTTTGATATGTTTGAGAAAACTGGGCTAATACCAAGTAATAAGAGAAATAAATAAGGTTTTCCATCTTTAAACATGTTGCAAACACACACGACTCCCAGTCCACCTTGGTGACCTTTGTTCTCTGAGTAATGCTATAGACATAGATAGAAATCCATTTAAATACACAACCGTATTTTAACAGGCATTAAATGGCACGTGGTATTTATTCTGCAATTTTTATTACATGAGTTGATCTGGCATAATATCTGAACTGAGCATTAAATATGTGAAGTCAATGAGGCTGCACACACTTGTATTTGAGAGTATGTGTTTTGTTGAATTAGAAATGTTATTTAAGACAAGTAGGTAGATCTTGAATTTGAAGCAACTTTTCTCTGACCAGTGTTGCAAAACATCCATTATTTTTGATCCTTTTTTTCTTGACATGCTCTTGAACTTACCATGCTACTGGAATTGGTTTTGGCTTCAGCAAACTCTTGTGCAAAAATGCAGGGTGGCGTGGGAGCACATCTGCCCTGTAGCACTCGATAGACAAAGCCAGGAGGAGCCAGGTCAGTGGCAAAGGTGCCTATGATGTGGACTTCTTGCTACTATAATGCAAATACTATACTTCCCATAGATGCAGAGTGAACACATTTTCAAATAACAGCTGCTACATTGGAAACAAACACAAAACCAACCAAACGAAAAAAAGACCCAAACCAAAAAACCCTACCCCCTCCCCCCAAAAAAACGCAACCATCAAACAAACAAAACAAAGCAAAAAAAAAATATCAAACAAAAAACTACAGCCAACCAACAACAAAAAAAACCCAAACCAAAAAAACAAAATTCAGAGCTGTTTATAAAAAACTATTTTGATCCTTGCTAGAAACTGTCTTCAGGTTTTCCCAGTCAAGGTGTGTGTTCTTCAGCTGATTTATTTTGTAGTTTCTAGGTATTTCAAATAGTCGAAAAATATTACAGCAAAAACTTTCTGACCTTTGGGGAAGGAGTAAGAACAATAAATTCCACAACATCCTTTGTTGGAGAGTCAGCAACTTTCTTAGTCATTTGGTCTTCATATGTGCCCTTTTTTTTTTTCCTTCCTGCCTTCTCACACCTAGTGCAAAACTCTGCAGTTGGGCAGGATTCTGTAAATTGCTTGACCAGACCCATTGTAAATTAGCCTTTTCTAGCTGAATTACCTAATCCTAAGGAATATCAAAATGTGCAAAATCTAAGGAAGTGCTTAGTCATTGTGAGTCTTTAGCTCTATTCTTTTTAGCTTATTAGTGCTTGAATTGAAATGCCAAATGTTTTGCTGTGTTCAAGGCAGGTGATAAATCCTGGCTTGCAGATAGGCTTGCATGTGTTTAGTTATTTCCTAAAATAATAGTTTTGCTATGGGCAAATAAGTCTGTATTAATTTTCTAGGCTTCAGTTCTCATTCTTTTTTATTGAAGGTAATAAATACTTGCTTTAGCAAATGTTAGCGTAAATAGTGTAGTGTCTTTTGATCATAAAACCATAGAGTGATTTGGGTTGAGAGGAACCTTTCAAAGTCATTTAGTCCAACTCCTCTGCAATGAGCAGGGGCATCTTCAACTAGAGCAGGGTGCTCAGAGCCCTGTCCAACCTCACCTGGAATGTTTCCAGGGATGGGGCATCTACCATCTCTCTGGGCAACCTGGGACAGTGTTTCACCACCCTCCTTGTAAAAAATTTCTTCCTTCTCTCCCCCTCTAAATCTCCCCTCTTTTGGTTTAAAACTCTTGTCCCCTGCTCTGTTGCAACAAGCCCTGCTTAAAAAGCCTGTCTCCATCTTACAGGCCTCCTTTAGGTACTGAAAGGATGCAAGAAGGTCTCCCCAAAGCCTTCTCTTCTCCAGGCTGAACTACCCCAACTCTGACAGCCTGTCCTCACAGCAGAGGAGTTCCAGCTCCCTGATCATTTTTGTGGCTTCCTCTGGACCTTCTCTAACAGGTCCAAGTCTTTACTGATGACTCCAAAGCTGGACACAATACGCCAGGTGAAGAATTCTTCTATGCAACCAAATGTGCAGAAAGAAGTGCTGACTCCGTGAAATATAGAGGTAGCTGCAGTTACTGCCACAAATTCAATTCTGTGACACTGTTAAATCATTACTGGCATATATAATAATGTTAAAATTATTTATTGTATTTTCATAATGAGTGTGCAAAGAAATTTAAGTATTGGATATGCTCACTAGAATTCCTTTGTAAACTACTATTATTTTCTTACCCAAAGTTAATTGATGTAAGATATGTGTTAATAAATGGACTTTTCTTCCCTGCCCACTTAGACCTGTCCTAAAGTGCAACAAGCTACGCAAACCTTAATTCTGGGAGAAATTCTATCCCTTTTGAAACCACTTCAGCTTCAGTCCTTGTCTATGACCAGGGTTTGTCTGGATATCCTAAATGATCTATAGTTCTATGTCTGTGGTTTGAATTTTTCATCTGAATTGACATGCATTCTGGAATCACTGTTAAAGGTTCCTCTGCATGCTTTTGAGGTGAGTAAACAGAGTCCTTTCTGTTTTGAGCTTGGTTGTTTTCATTCTAGATAAAGTATTAGTACTGAGATAATTAATGACTTTCTTCTATGCCCATCATCATACCAAGGGGGTTGCTGTTTGAAAAATGAAATACATTCAATTAGCTGTTCTGTTCCCATCACATCTAGAAGTCAGAGAAGGAGATTTCTACAAGGATACAGAAATAGTATAGTTCATTAACACATTTATAGAAAGAATGAAGAATGGCACAAAGAGAGAAATGTTAAAAAGCTGAAGTTTTTGAGGAGGGAGACTTCCTTAGTGGAAATAACAAAAAACATATTTGTTTAAGAGAAAAAGAAACCAAGAGGATACGCATGCCTGATGCCAAAGAAGTGCCAATGTGCCTAACACACTGGAGAAATTGTTTCAGAACAATTCATCCATGGGAAAATATGACCCTTATAATATTACCAAGGTCAGTGAAACCTATGCTGATGTGCTGAGTAAGGGTTTCACTGGGAAAACAAAAGATGCCTATGGTGGGACACTTTCCTGGGACCCACTTTATTTAAAATTTCAGAATTAAAATATACAGGGAAGAGAATATAATTGGTAGCTTTTATCTTTTTTTTTTTTTCTCTTGCACAATCCTGCTGATTATCTATAGATAAAATTAAATCTATTAGAGAAGCAGGAATTTGTTAGGTATGTACTGAATAAAAGTAGCATTAGGAGGAAATAAGTCTTCAATATTCGTTAATTTCATGTTAATGGAAACTGTTATAAATTTGATTTGAAGAAATTTGGCTGAAGTAAAATGCAGAATTAGAAGTCATGGGATCTTTGCAGACAATAAAAGGGAAGTATTCTTTTAATGACAGAAGAAATATCTTTTAATGCAAAAGTTCCTGATGGGAAGCTAGTTGGCTGATGAGAAAAATAACACGAAAGACCTTTTACATGTAACACGGAGCATGAGACTGAATAGGAAAACCAGTAAAGCTTGCACAGTCTTCTGTAGTGTAGTGAAGGATGGTCTTTAAGGAGTTCGGGCCTCATTTTCTGAGGGCTGGTGCAAATTTGCTTTCTAGCTCACTGCTGTGACCTGCAGCCAGTTCAGATCTATAAGAATAGTAGAGATGGATCTAAGACAACTTGTTAGCCTCTGGTCTCCTCTTGCATAGAAGAAATTCTGACACTGGAATTCCATGGTGATAACAAAGACTGCGAATCAAAACAAAGAGAAAAATCCCTATAGCATTAGCAAAGACCAGGATTTCACTCAAGGGCGTTGTGTGAAAAGTGTGCCGTTATCAATTGTGAAAGTTGCCACAGGGATGGCTGCACTAAATAATTAAAGCCTTACCATTTGAGTCTACTTCAATACTTAAATATTATTTTTAACTGTCTGCAATTTGGTCTAAACTCAGAAAAGTAGGGGTTTGGACCTATTTAGCCTGTACCAGAACTTCAGTCAAGAGATAAAATGTTGTCATCGATAGAGACGAAACACAGGTTCTCAGAGTATAAGTTGTTTTTTTTGTCAACACTTTTACAACTTTCCCTAGCTGTAATACTGCAAAAATCTATGCTCGCCTGAGGCTGTTTTTCAGATTCATGTGATGAAACTTTTTTTTGAGTTGGTGTAATTGTAGCAGAGTCTGGCCCAGCATGCACAGGAGGGGAATTCAGGGGACTCTTACCTTTCCAAATGAACCATTGTGCTGGCAGGTCTGTGTAGCTCAAGCAGCACCAGACTCTCCAAGGATTTCTGTTTGAATCAACAGATTACCCATGTGTTAGTGTGATCAGTGTGGGAAAGAAGGCTGGAATCTGGCTTGTAATAACTAGTGCTACCGTGAATGATATCCACACAGCCAGTGTGGGGGTTCATGTGGGGAAGTAAAGCTTTTTCCAGGATTTGGCCCATAATTAGATGAATGAACATTTTAGTATGTGATTTGTAACAGAGTATTAGGCACATGTCTGTATGTTAAAATTCTAGGGATACTTGAATATACTTCTCTTTTAAGTAGCACTTGTATAAATATAGAACTTCTGATCATTCTACAGTGGTTTTTGGGTTTAAATTATAACTGAACAAAAAGTCAGACCTATTTTGTTGATTTAAGAAAAGTCCCTCTCAAAAAAACCCCAAAACAAAACACCAAACAAAAATCCCACACAACTTTTTGCTGTGGTGAAAATGCAAGCTGTAACTATTTTTCTTTAGGGGACTGGTTCAGTTACTGCCCATCAAGCCTCTGCTATCACCAAGGTCTGCTGCTTAAATTCTTTTTGACACTTTTACAGAAGTTTCCTCGCTCTACTTTTTCAGGAAAAGGTCTTGGCTTGAAACTAAGAGACCAATTTGGATTTAAAATTTGAAAGGTTTCAAAAATCTCAGTTAAAAATACATAAACCCATAAATAAAAGATTACATTGTATTTACAATAGCAATTTTCCTCTAGCTGAAGAAGAGGAGGCGATGTGCAATGTGCTGTGTAGATTGTGCAGCTTTAGGGATGGAAATAATAAAGCATTCTGTAACTATGTAGTGTTAAAATAGAAAGGATTTGAAGGTATTTGTGCCACACTGGTCTGAGAAATGTGAAATGCTGGTAATGTGAGGAAGTTGTAAAGTTCTCTGGCCATTAAAAAAGCTTTTTTTGAGACATCGGTATCAGCCCACTGATAAGGTATCACCAAATAAATGCCATATCCACCTTTTACATCAGCAACTCTGGCTTAGTCAACCTTGAGAGAATGTGGCAAGTGAAGTTTCATCAAGTGATCTTAAAGGGAAAGGTGAGTTACAGGCAACTACAGTATTTGATAATAGAGTTGAGAAGGAAAATTGTGTGAAGATGATGTTCTGGCCTTTAGATGCCAAGGTTCACAGAGATGCAATGTGTAAAGGCTAATGCTAGGAAATGAGTGGCTACACCTCTCTAGGGCTAGCAAACTGGATGGATAAGGTGGCTTCCTTTTGATGTGAAAAGGCTGAAAAAGGACTTGCTATTTTAGACTATGAACAGCTGTTCATTAGAAGCAAAAAAGGTGTGGAAGAAAACACAAAGTCATAGAATATGTTGTAGTTTCCCTCCAGGCTTTCTTCATGAATCATATAAAATCTTCTAAATTTTTAAGCAAACAAAGAGGATGAAGGAATATCACATTAGCCTGAGAAGCTTCGCTGACGTGTTCATTTAGTGTTTCTTTTTCATCATTCTGTATGTAAACAGATTGATGTTGGTTTAATGCTGAGTGTTTTGTTTGCTAATCCGGGTGAGATGGATGCATGAAATGCAGAGCTTTCGAGCCAAGTGTTTATAAGGGAAAGAACTGTGATCCATGAATAAATTTTAGGCAAGACTAAAGAAATAATATGCTGTTCTATCCCAGGCTAAAAGATTTCTCTACTCGGAACAACAGCTGAAAACTTAAGGTGTACCTCGCTCACAGATTTAGGAGATTCAAATTATATAATTTATACCTGGGAATTTTGGAGCCATGGTATTTCTACCTACCTTCCCCACCCACTCAGGAAAATCCTACCTTTTATCTTTGTAATTCTGCAACTATGACTTCCTAATAAGGTATAGGATTCAAAAAACATCTGGACCTTGCAAAGTTGTCTAGAAAATAAATGTGAAAACTCTCTTAACTAAATAGTCTGCTGATATTGAGCCATAGGTTATGTGGTACACTGTTGAAAGTTTTCTCGTTTAACTCCTGCTTGGGACAGCCAGCATTCTGCATCTCTTGAGGGCTGCAGCCTCAGTGTTCAAGGCACTAGTAGCAAAAATTGCCCATGTTTCTCTATAAACTTAAGTATGAAACATTTTCTTAGGTTTTCCAGTAATGTTCTCATCAGAGCTACTGGGTTCTGCCCTCTTAGTTTGGTCCTTGGTGTGTATCCTGAGACACAGTCAAGCTCTTCTGATGATCTGACTGGCTAGAAGGCCTGACCATATGAACATCTCCACATACTGTTGGATTGAGCCCAGGAAGATGGTCCCTCATGTGCATGAATTGCTTCTTTTGGGAAAGCACTTGGGCTGCCTGTTTGGTACTACCATTACTTCCTTAGACTCACGGAGAGGTCCGTGATACAGCCCCACATGTGTGGACCCAGGGGACGACTGCTAATTCAGTGCCCTGCATAGGGACCAGATGATTCCAAAGGCAGGGAGAAACCTGGAGAGCAGGGAGTGTGGGAAGGAAGCAGCTGTCTGGCTGGCCACCCAGAGTGACTGCTGTGAGGAAAAGGAATGGAAAAGGGAGATATTCTTTCCCATTCCTTCTTTCATGGCTTTTTCTACAGAGGAGTCCAAGTGTGATCCTGTGCATGTTATCTAAGGAAAATTGCCTGTTGTAATGAGATGCAATGTTTGCCAACATAGACGTCTGAGATCACAAAAACCTTTAGGAAATATTTTAACTTCATATATATATAGGGCCTGATTCATCTTTCCACCACCTCAAGGTACCTTGGTACTAACTCCATTAAAGTTTGAGTGAATCCAGACTGAAAAATTCCATTGTATTGGCATTTCCTTATCTACAGAGTTTATGTGCATATTGTGTTCCTTTCCTTTTTGTACGATGGGAATTTCTGAATAATTGAATTTAATATCCAATTAAATCACATTTTGTGGCCGTTTTAAAGTTTCTCTTATGGTGCCCCCTAGAAAAGGTATCGTTGCCTTTTCTCTGTTGTTGAAATAAGAAATTCTAAATCCTTTCTGTAATGGTTTATGAGGGTCTCTGTGGCTTTGGTTAATTGTCAATCTCATTTAGCTTAGGCAGAAGAATTTTAATGTATAAAGCAAGATGGCTTATTCATTCAAAAGTATTTTATGAGAAGTTGCGCTGAGCTGAAGGAAGTAATGTAAAATGCACTCTTGGGGGCCCAGATTTCTTATAGTCTTATATCAGGAACAGAGGAAGAACATCTATGAGCAAAGAGCAGAAAACTCAGAGTCACAAACAAGGCTTTCCCTTTGTCTTCAGGGTTGCTTATGTACCAAAGCTACGCATTTTTCAGCATTGCCTTCAAGAGCAATGCTGAGCTGCCACAGATCATCGTAATCTGATGCATTAATAAATTGTCCTGTTGAATCTGAAGGTAGGATTCAACCCCAGTCAGCCAAGGGAAACAGAAGTTTCCTTTAAATTTCAGAATTGTGAATTGGTGGTGGTAAATTCACAGTCTATGTGGAGAAGGGCCTAGGAGGTGGTCTGGTGTGTAAACATACCCTTGCTGATAGGACACTGGCAGTAAAGCACATTGGCTGGGCTTTTTTGAGTAAGCAAGCACTTGTGGTGGGAAGTAGTTTGTTTTATCTGGCTTTTGGGGGCAGGGGAAGGAAATAACAATATACTTTTTGGGTTTTGGCTTAAATTAGGGATGTCAGGTGGCTTTACCTGAGAGTGGGGAAATCCCCACTGTAGGTGCACACGGTCCCACTTAACCTGTTTTTCCTAATGCACTTAAAATGAGATTATGTTTGTTTTTAATGCCTCTCATCAGAATAAAGGAAAGCTGAGTTTTGTGACAGCTCAATAACTTAAGTGCATTCTCCTGCAGCAACAACTTCTCAAGTGCAGGTGTGTCTTACCTCTCCATTCAAAGCAGTCTGTACTTTCTTTTATTTCTAAAGGAGTCATTCTTCTTGACTGCTCATTTGTTTTCACAGATCTTTTTATCCCATTCTTTTGCTTTGTAACCATCTGGATATTTATACAGCTTTCATTACTGTCTTCTGTGAACACCTCTGAGCTAACATTCAGTTTTATCCTAGAGATTTCCTATGAAGTAGTGAAAAATTACAGTGGAGATATGATTTAAGGTGGTATGGGAAATCTATGTCTAACCTCGGAAGCAAGTGCTGTTCTCTGATCCCAGCCTAGTGCCTGATGCAATGAAGTATCTTTCTGTTCCACGGTGTGTGTCACTCAAGAAGTGACACACAGTATTTTCCTTCTTGGTAGCTGATGTCATCTGCTTTTTTCCTCTTCAATTATGCTTTTAGCACAGAAAATAATTGCAGGGAGCAAGAGAAAAAAATGCTTCTAAGAGTTCCCATGGATTCTCTTCTACTTGAGTCAAGTAAAGGTCCCTCTGGCATTACTGGAATTTTCTTGCCTGGTGCTATTGATAAGTCCGGAGGATTACATACAAAGAAATAGAAAGGCGGCATTTTAGTGCTGGGAAATGTAACAGTACGGTCTTGACTCAAAAGTCAGAGACGCTATCTCATTTGGGGCGCAATCCTGCTGTCATTACAGTTCAGAGGGAGTAAGATCAAGCCTATAGCTGATGATTCAGTGATAACAGCCCTTGCGCAAAAACCTTTAAAGGGACTCTTTGTGTTCAACAGACACTGGCAAATTGCGTCCCAATTGTAAGTACAGAGGGAAGACAGAGCTGGTAAAGCTGCCAGGGCTTGTAATAAACCCAGGGAGAGAACACAGCAAGCTTCATGCAAACCTATGATATGCAGTAAATATAAATGTGTGAAAATATTGTTTCAGGTATAAATTGGGCACATCATGTCCCTCATGAGGCACCTTGGGGGCCTGATCGTAATGATTCCAGTGATTTGAATAAACTCCATTGCTGGCATGTATGATCTACCCATGGGAGCAGCCAAGACAGCATTTTTCACTTTCCTATAGGTAGAAACCCTGCTGTAGGGTAAACAGTACTACATAGCTTTTTGGTAGGATGAGCCAATCAGGGAAACAGAACAAAGCTGAGGTGGAGTATTCGGATTACTCGGATTTGAATCTAGAACCAATCACTAACTTCACCTGGAGAGGAAAACCAAAGGCTGTGGCTTTTTCCTCCCCCCACTCCACCCTTGTCCCTTTTATATAGGTGACTTTAAAAGTCTCTCCCCTGTAATGTAGATTAGGGCTTCATACTGTTCTAGTAAAAAAAAATTAAATCCTTTCATACACCTTGAAACAAAGATTGTCTTATTTACAAATTGGCAGCTTCGTGATGGAAGGCCACTGTCGTGGTTTAGGGTCAGGGCAGCCCCTAAGACCTAACAGACGCTCTCTGTTAACCCCCCTCCCTCCCCAAAGAGAAGAGAAAAGGAATAAGGGAGAGAGACTTAGTGATTAGAAAAGGAAACTAGAACAGCTTTAATGATTAATAATAAT
>JANHFX010011996.1:0-56216 GCA_027560015.1 Chloroceryle amazona | reverse complement strand
ACAGAGTCCTCCTTGGATGTTCCGGGGAAGCAGTCCAAGAGGGGAGAAAAGCCCGGGTAAAAGCCCAATAGACCCTCTCTGGACGACTCTGCTTGCTTCCAAATATATCCTTGCTATTGAATAGGACGTATATGGGACAGATACCTCGTTGATCAGTTGGGGGTTATCTGCCCTGTCCGCTCCTTCCTAGGAGCGGTCTTTTTCCTTTCTGCACCCCCCTGTGTGGTACACACTGTCCAGCAGTGGTCTTGGTCTGCATACCAATTCTTGGTAGTAACTCTAACCATGGGCTGTTATCACTGTTAGCAGCAGACACTGTAAAAACATGCTGCTAACTTCAGAAAGTGCTGTTAGAAGTACTGAACTGAAAAGTAAAATCACTGAACAGAATTAGTTCTGTTTTCACCAAAACCAGGACAGCCACATAGAAAATACTAAAACCCAGTGTTTGCTGTCATCTTGTTTATGCATTTCTCTTCCCTATCCTATTACAAATGTTACTGGTAAATTGCTATAAGAAGTATGAGAAATATGACTATTAGAAATACATATCTGTTTAAAAAAGAAATTTAAAAAGGCAATTAGAATATGCAAATGGATCTGTGTAATTACTTTGCAGGCGGAATTTAGTAGTGAATGTCCATTACACTGGCTTGGGAATTTTGACCATATATAATATACAAACATATCAAAGCAAGGACTTGTGCTGAAATCAGTTGCAAAACAAAAAGACACAGCAGGCAGGACTCCATCCTGCCCTGGAAATTGTGCTCTTGTCTGCTAAGCTTTTATGTAAATTTTGTTTGAATTGTTAATCAAATAAGATACTCAGCAGCTGCTGCTCTTCATGGTATAATCAGCAGCTTTTAAAGGGGATTCCTTAAAAGACAAAGGCCAAAACTGTAATTATCTCATAGAAACAGAATTTTTCTCTCATGAGAACAGATTTTTTTTTTTTCATTGAAAATTAATACACTTGCAAACTTAATGATTGTAATTCACATGAAGAAATGTATTTACAGTTATGTACTCAGCTGTACCTGTCATGGCCCTTTTTTTCTATTCCCAGGTCTCATGAATCTGGAGATACACTTTATGTGACAAGTTTCTTAACACAGATAAAAAATTTTAAATTAGCTCCTAGAGCTGGGCATCAAACCTCTAGTTAAAGTTCCACTGGACTTTTGTTTGATTATCTTAGAAATATGTGATTTATAGTTCTAATTGAAAGTTCTGGGTAAAATTACAAAACAGAAGAGTGGCAGGTATTTTTTAGAAGCAGTGCATTTTTATGTCTGTTATTTTGAGCTATGCAAGTGTGTGTATGAGTGCATATTTATTAATTTATATAATATTGTGCCTATATGTGGAAACCACGTTGCCTGAATTATTCACACAGTACACATACATATTGTAGCTTAATACCTGCAATCTTATCATGCACAGAAGGATAGGGCATGAAGACCTAGATCAAGGTGAATTTTCCAATCACTTCCTTCTGTGGGCATAGAATAACATTATAGTTACCTGATATGGAAAAAATTCATATATTGTTGCGCAGCTTAGGATTTTATGCAGCTCCTATGAAAACCATAAATCAAATGAGAGAGAGGAAAAAAAACAGTTAAGGTTATGTCTTGGCTGAAGAGGTTTTCTTCAGTCTTAGCCTTAATATACAAGGTCCTAAGTGCAGCAGTAAAATTTCTGCTTTCTAACAACTAAAATCTGAAAAAGAAACAAACCAAACACACCCACAAAACCCCAAACGTCAAAAAATTCTGTATGCTAATTTTTTTCATGAACTGTTTGCTTTGCAAATTTTCCTTCAAGACTTTTGCAGAACATTAATTATCACACAGGTTAAAAAATAAAAACAGTAAATAATTTCAATTTAGGCAACTTAAAACCATTCCTTATGACTTGTTGGATTTAAGTACAAGATGAAAAGTGGTATTTGTCAAAATAAACATTTAGAAAAATTAATTTTTAAAAGGAAATATTTATCCCCAGTTGTTAATGAGGTTTGCTGGAATACAGATGTATTCTGGTGTAGTATATGATGGATGTAAAGTACCATGCAGAGTTGAGTATGCTATTTACCTTAGTGAAGTGGGAGGATATAAAAAAAATCTAGTACCTAGCAATGTAGAAATACTGACAGATTATAAAATCATCTTGAAGAAAAACAAGTCACGTGTACTATATATTTTTTTTCGTAGGAAAATAGCTGTTATTTTAGAAATTTTGTAAAGCCTTTTCATAGTTGCTGACACTGTTCATAAGACACTTAAACTAGAATTCTTGCCTTTGCCTTATGAGGCTTCCACATGGAGGGTCAGGTTTTCAGGTTTTTTGAAAAATCATGGTCAAAATGTCATCAGAGGATGGTAGAAAATATAGTTTGTTACAGTTTATTCTCTGAATGTATGACCATGAGGAATCTATTCAGACAAATATGAATGGAACTTGCAGGCAAAGTATTTTCAGACAATTTTTCAATATAATTTTGCTGAAAAGTTAGTCTCTCTTAGAATTGTTCAAGTAGTGATAGTTTAATTCCATTTTCCTGGGAATTCTTTTGATATATGTTTCTCTTAACCAATCCTATCAATAAGCATTTTTCTACTAAATTGCTGAAGGAATGTTTTTTAAAAATGGTAAGAGCGATTAAAGCATGAGGGATTTTTCTCTTCATTCTTGGAAATCCTTATTGGTAATGTCAAAGAAGTTTATTTTTCCTGAGTCTAATGATTAACAATAAACCTACAGAAACAGCAAGGCCTACCTAAGGGGTCGACAATTAGTGAACTGCACATAGGTTTAGACAGATGGAAGCAGTTACAACTGAACCATGGGGCAAGAGAAACCAAACTAAATGACTGCACTTCCAAAAAAAACCTGCTAGAATGCTCCACCTATAAAATATGTAATAAAATGTTTACAGAATTCCACAACATAATTCAAAACTTAATATAAAAAGAAAAAAAAAGGGGGGGTGTGGGTGGGAAATCTAACCTGCCTTTTGCTAAACTTCTTGCTTATACCAAGAAAGAGAACTCCATTTTCCTTTCCCCTTTCAGAAGGGAATGTGCTCTGAGTCAGAGTGCTAAGGCAAACCTCCTCCTGGAAGAGACACAAAGACCATTTCTGACACAAGTGAGAGCATTTGCTAAGGAAAAAGGCTACACAAAGACTGGAAGTTCCCTACCTGTCTCCATTGTGTAGAATAATGGTGAAGAAACCTTCATGTGTTAACTTGCTATCAAAAAAAGTACAATGTCTATAAAAGGAAGAATGTCCTAGGATCTGTGGAAATTTAACCAGTGAGCTAACACTGAGTAATCATACTGCCTCTGCCAAACTAAGCATTTCCTATCTGGTAGATTGAGTTCTAAGTGATAAATGCTAAACACTAATGTTTCTTCAGTGTAGCAGCCTAAAAATATCAGGTGCTGATTTGAACTGAACACCCACCAGTTGTTTGTTCTTACCTGAAAAGGGATCTTTTCCAAAGGCAAGTGCTCAAGGAGCACTATTCTGTTTGCTTACAATGAAGTCCATATTCAAAATTACTTAGGTTCCCTTTTGCACATATACAAACTGATGCTAATTCTATTCATAGGAAACATAGTTGTGAAGGTCATTGTTGAAGGTATATTTTGGAATATAGCATCTATGGACCATATTTAGCGTTAGGGTCACAGAATATTAATGGTTGTAAAGGACCTCCTAGATCAGAGTCCAACCATACCCATAACAAAAAAAAACCTAAATACCCTGATCAAACAGTACTTCAAAAATACAAAATAACCCCTACATGCCTGCCCCTAGAGCATGTCTTGAAGCACCAGGTCTACCCGCTTCTTAAATATCTCCAGGGATGGTGACTCAGCCACCTCCCTGGGAAGGCTGTTTCAGTGCCTCACCACTCTCTCTGTAAAGAATTTCTTCCTAATATCCAATCTAAACCTTCCCTGACACAACTTCGGACCATTTCCTCTGGTTCTGTCAGTAGTTACTAAGGAGAAGAGGCCAACCCCTGCCTCTCTACAACCTCCTTTCACATAGCTGTAGAGGGCAATTAGGTCCCCCCTCAGTCTCCTCTTCTCCAAACTAAACATGCCCAGCTCAGTCAGCCTCCTCTTCTCATATGACTTGTTCTCTAAACCCCTCATGAGCTTGGTAGCTCTCATCTGGACACGTTCCAGCATCTCAATGTCTCCCATAATGAGGGGCCCAGAACTGAACACCGTATTCGAGATGAGGCCTCGCAAGGGCACAATAACTTCCCTACTCCTGCTGACCACACTATTCCTGACACAAGCTGGGATCCTTCTGGCCTTCTTGGCCACCTGGGCACACTGCTGACTCATACTAAGCCGGCTGTCCACCAGCACCCCCAGGTCCTTTTCTGCCAGGCAGCTTTCCATTCCTCCCCAAGCCTGGAGTGTTGCCTGGGGTTCTTGTAACTGAAGTGCAGGACCCAGCACTTGGTCTTGTTGTACCTCATACAAGTGGCCTCGGGCCATTGATCCAACCTGTCCAGGTCCCTCTGTAGACCCTTCCTGCCCTCAAGCAGATCAACTCTCCCACACAATTTGGTGCTGTCTGCAGACTTACTGAGGGTGCTCTCAATCCCCATGGCCAGGTCATTGATAAAAATTCCAAACAAGACTGGCCCCGAAACTGAGCCCTGAGGGACACCACTGGTGCCCGGCAGCCAGTTTGATTTCACCCCATTAATCACGGCTCTCTGGGAACGGCCAGCCAGCCAGGTTTTAACCCAGCGAAGAGTCCATTTGTCTATACCATGTTTTGCCAGTTTCTCCAGGAGTGTGCTGTGGGAGACTGTGTCAAAGGCCTTACTAAAGTCCAAGTAGACAACATCCACAGCCTTTCTCCCATCCAAAAGGTAAGTCACATGGTCATAGAAAGAAATCAGGCTGGTTAAACAAGACCTCCCTTTCATGAACCCATGCTGTCTGGCCCCGATCCCTAGGCTATCCTGCAATTGCTGTGAGAGCTCACTCAAGATGTCCCTCAGGACTAGGGACGTAACTCTGTAATCCAACCAGGATTGTTGAAAAATGATGGAGGAAGGCTTGGTGAGCTCTTCTGCCAGTTCCCTGAGTACCCTTGGGTGAATGCCATCCAGCCCCATGGACTTATGAGTGTCTAGGTGTATAAGCAGATCATTAACTACCTCTTCCTGGATTAGGGGGGGTTGGACTGTTCTCCATCCTTATCTTAAATGTCAGGAGGCTGAATGCCCTGGGAGCAGTTGGTCTGGGCATTGAAGACAGAGGCAAAGACAACATTAAGTATCTCAGCCTTTTCCCCATCCTTGGTTGCAATGTTCCCCCTCACATCCAGTAAGGGATGAAGTTTCTCCACAATTTTCTTTTTATTGTTGATGTACTTGTAGAAACCTATTTCTGTTTCTAAGGTGTTGTTTTGTACAAGCTGTGCTCACATAATGCCCTCTGTCTTTCTGTGAGGATGAGTAACAGTGTTGACCAAATCAAGCAGTCTTGTTTTCAGGTTCTCCTGGCCACCACCTCATGCACCAAATGACTGACCTAGAGCTGAGCTGAGTAGCACAGTGGTAGAGGCCAGTCAACATTAAGGCCCCAATCCCCTAGTCAATGGGAGTGTTGTCTGCTTAAGAACTGCAGAATCTGGCCTGTCTCCAAGTTTTTACAGGTCTAATAACATAAAGGAATATTTTAGTCTGAACCACTTCCTGAATTCCTGGTGAAGAATGTAGTCAAAATATAATGAATGGTGAGTGCATTCTACTCTAAACAATAGATGCTATTTACCAAACAGTGTGTAGTGTGTAAATTAAATGTGAGATTTCACTTCAGTCTTTGGACTTACTAGAAACTTTTCCTTCTTAACACTTGGAATTTGGACTGGCTACAGAATTTCCTAGAAATGCACATGGATACAGTACTGAAGGATTTTAGAGAAGTTAGACTACTTTGGAAACCAGTTTGGGGTTTTATGTATAATTTGATCACCACACATACAGAGCATACACTGACATTAGCCACTTTTGCTCAGAAGTAATCATTTCAGCTTAAAACAAATACTCCATCACAGTTTGTCACTGCTATGTTATAAACACCCTCACAGTCGTTACTTCACTAATGGCTTTTTTCCCTCACTGGGAAAAAAAAAAAAATTGACCACAGACAGCTCTTTCACTTCCATGGAAGTCCATTACATCTCCACAGCATCAAACTTATGTTTAGCAGCTTTGGTTACAACACTATAAAACATAATACTGTTTTATGAAAGGAATGACAGAATGCCCGATGTATCTTACAGAAAGATTTGCATGACCTCCTTCTCATTATACTGGCTTCATCAAGACAGTATCAAGTCTGTAGTCATCTTGTTTTGATTAGAGAACTGCTCAATAGTGTTGGCTGGAAATATTCTCCAAGAACTGACTAGTAAAACACCATAACCACTGTCATCACACACTTTCCTATTGGATGAGGTGACAGGTTGAAGCTCACTTTAGGCTTTTGTATGTGCTCTGCATCAAAACCGGACACGCTGTAGTGGACTTAATGATCTTAAAGGTCTTTTTCATCCCAAATGATTCTATAGATATTAAGAAAAAAAATTCTTTACCAAAAGGCTTATCAAGCACTGGACTCTGGGATCTAGACTCAAGTGTGTCTCATTCATTTTCTGTAGGAATGTTTAACTGTTAGTCTTGCAGGTTGTATGTGCCATGGACAATGGACGATATACACAGAGAGTGTGTGTATCACAATATTCAAGATATAAATGCAAGAATTAGTGGAAGTGGCTATACAAGCCTTTTAGAGAGTGAGCAGGCAGAGCTTCAGGCCACCTTTACACAAGTCATAAAAAAAAGCTAATTAAATAATTACTGAATGTGTGTTTCTAAGTATGTGTAAAATGTTACACCAAAGTATGTAAGTCCCAGGTTAGCAGTTGCTTAATTTCAAGCAGTGAATAACTCTTTTATTAATGGGGTACTTGTGCACTTAAAGGTGAGCTCGTGTTTAAGTACCTTGCCAAATAAGAAACACAGTCATTAATTTTAGCTGCCAAACTATTTTTGTGGTTTTGGACTGCAAAGAAGAATACCCAAAGAGATCAGATATCAGTATCCCATGGGAATAAATGAATACATAGGAATGTCCATGTTTTCTTGGACTTAACATGAGGAAAAAACAAAAGAGCTGTAGATCCAACATCTTAAATTACTGTAAGGGGATTTGGAATAAAAAATGTCAAGGAGACATGCTTTGACTGTAATGGTATAAAGCTGACACTATCCATAACATTTCTGCAACAAGTTCAATTCAGTGGGTATAAACTAAGATGTGATTCTAAGATGAGCCATTTAATATTAATTTTTTTCTTGCTGTGTTTTCTCAGTAGTGATGCATGTGTTTTATTAAGCCCTCAGGATTTATCAAGTCGGGAGGTGCAATCATTGCTAGAGAAGTCTGGAACTTGTCTCTGCTAAGTCTGTTCAATTTCTGTATTTGCCTGCTGGCAGCCCAGAGGTTTCTGGGTTGTAATACAGTATTCTAACCCTGTAGCTGTTATTCACATGAGCAATCCTACTTTTTGTAATGCTTATAGTACAAAACACTGTACCATGTGGAAATGTCCCATGACTTATTGCAGTTGTCAGTGTTATTCACTGTGACAAAGGGTAGAAGATGCTGCAGCAAGTACTTTTGTGTCCTTATAAGATTTTCTTTTTCTTTGTCTTTCCATATTTTACATTTGGAGATACTGCAGGATGCTCCCAGAACCACTGCTGTATAGAGATTACTTTTCAGGGCTGTCCCCAGGTTGTTTAATTTGTTCTGCATCCAAATCATGCTGGGAGGTCCAGGGACCAGCGTAGAAAGAGCATAATTAATGCCAGTATGGATATGATTCTGCTTTCATGTGTAGACTAAGGAAAGTATCAGTGAAGGAGCTGCTGTAGTTTTAGGTAAAAGCTAACTACTTTTTTTCCTGCTGATTCTAAAAGACCTTCTTGTTGCACAGCCCTTTAAAGAGGCACTACTTGAGTGATTGAGCTGGACTATCCATAATCAACATAGGAATCGGTTCTGGCTGAGCAGATAGAAAGCCAGCATATTCATATGTCCATGAAAAGCATCAGTATTTTCATCTGTCTCTGAATGTGCAATTTCGTATATAAAGTTAATTTATAAATAAATATTGCTACTTACAGACTGGAATGCAAGTTTCTTCAGTGTAGCCTGTCTTTGAACTGTAATTTGATTTTTGTAAGGCAAGTTTCCAGTTGCACTAGGCATCTTCAAAAGAACACCGCTGTATTGCTGAGCTGCTCAGAATATATCTTGGGTTATGTATTAGAAGGTGAAATAGCAAATTAAAAGAACAATTATAACTGGAAATCCAAAACACAGGATTGCCTCTTCAGTTTTCAGCAACTAAATACATTTTACTTTTTTTTTAAGTGAAAAATGCCAAAGCCCTTAAAATTTTGGAAGAAAACTACTTTAAGCAAGAAGAGAAACCTAATAATAGCAAACACCTTCAAACCAAAGCTTTCTCTGGGAGGAAATTGGACTCCTTCTGCAATGCATAGAAAAAGAAAGGAAAAAAAAATCCATTTGAAACCTCAATTTTCCAACAAAAGGAAGTTTAGAAAGAGCTTCTAAGTAGTTTAGTAACAATTGTGATTACTGCTAATCCCTAGATGCTTGCAAAGGCCATTTGGGCCAGATAGCATGCGGAGTAAGTAAAGAGCAGTTATATGGTGTCTGGGCATCCCAACTTTATAGAGCTGCCAAAATGCATTGGCAGAGAGACAAATCCCTCTTCCTCCCTTTTGATCTTTCATCCCTTTTTCCTCAGCGATGAAAGGTAGGGCCTGAACTTCACTCTCCTTTACCTCTGTTTCAGACTGTTTCAACTAGGTCTGGGTTTGCTAACACCTGCCATATGACATGACAGGTCTGGTTTATCCACTAAATACTATCTAAGAAGGTCCTGTGCTTCTTTCTGACAAGTTTACAATTTATTTCAATACATCCAGAATAACAATGATGAGAAATCTGTTGGCTTAAGCCTAGATTTCTGGGGGCAAATCTAGTGCCTCCTGGATGTTTGCATCTTGTATACAGAACATAAAGGAATTTATGCATTTCAAATGGGATTTTCAAAGTGGATTTGTTTCTCAGTACTTTTGATGGAATTGGTTAGTAATTAGATGTAATTTTTAATATTTTGGGGGTTAAACTGCACCTTTTCTCTCAAGCCTTTTCTCTGAGCATTCAGCAAACACAGTATCAAACTAGTGCTGCAAGACACCCTTTTTAAGCACACACATCGACCTAAACTACTGTTTCACTGCGGATTTGCATCAGCCATAATGATGTGATGACAGAGCTCTTTAAATGTCCCATTATAGGTCTGGGTATAGGCATCCAGAGAGTTGGTAGGAAACGATGAGATACTATATTGATGTGTGAACCTTGAGCAAGCACAGATAACATGATGATTTGTCTGACATAATGGAGATGGTAGATGATTTGTCTTCTATAGCTGAGTTATAAGGAACATTATTCCTTTCATATGATTCTTTTTCTATACATAGTCAGATAAATATGTAATAAAATACCTAACCTTGAAAGTGTTGTGTCTTGTTTGTTGTTTTTTTTTCCTCATCATGTTACACTTCATCTCTTTATATGGCTAATTCTTTTGGAAGGATATATTTTATTGGCCATTTGATGCAGATCTACAATGTCAGATATCTAACAGCATGAAAACAAATGGCATCTTTTAACTGTTTCCTTACTTTAAAATCTGTTTCAGATTCTTCTTGTGCAGCCGATTACAAACATGTTTATTTTTTTATATTCTGAATGGTTGTAGATCTATTCCGGCATGGTCTCCATGCCAATTTTCTGTCTGCTGAGCTCAGCTAACTTTTCTGAAGTGTCTATCAAACAATGTATCCAAATAACAGAATATTCAATATATATAACATTATTTAAGATCTTTGATGCCAAATCAGAACAAGTAGTTCTAAACTGTTTCTATGATACTACCTTCTAAACTCCTACTTTCTTGTTAGCAGTGTTTTCAATTAATCTGCACTTACCCATTAACATGTCATATGTCTCCAATTAAATATAAGCTTGGTTTTCTTTTTTAAGGACATTAAGTTCATTGTCCCATCAATATAGCTGGTATACTGTGGGTTATGGTACACGAACAGGGGTTGAAATAGGCTCGGTTGACAGAATTTGCTCTTGAATTCAGTGTAGTTAATCAGGATTTTGAGTGGTTTTCCTCAGCCTTTTCATGCATCAGCCCTGGTACTGGTTCTCGGCATAGTTGAGGGCAGGAGGGAAGGTAATCCTGGGTCCTGCTGTCCCTTTGGTCTCTACTCCATGGCACTGGTGCAAGCTAAAACATATAGGGAGTGTTCCTTTGCTGTTCCCACTGTTACAGCAATAACATCCCACTGCATCACAGGAGTAATGGGACGTTGTCTGATTTCCTGGGTATAAAGCAGTACCTGTAAAAATATAGCAGCCATCTGAATATGTTTGTGCAGATGGCTGCACACCTCTAGGTGCTGTTACTTTGGATTATTTTGCAGCAAGGCTGTGCCTTTGGTTAGTTCAGATTTCTTACTTGAGCCTTCTTTAAACACTTGTAATTTGCTCTTAACATGTAGTGAAAAATCTGATTTTTTCCATGTCTCTACTGCATCTACAACTGAAATGTCTGTGGCTTATTGGTAGAACATTTCAAGTATATTGCTTTGGATAGGTTTACTGAGGTTTTCTGTTAATGGTTTTCAGGCACTTTGTGGGAGGGCAGACGTATTAGAGAGACATTCTTTTTCATAGAAGTGCAGAGATATTTAATTATTAATGTAATAACAGCACTGAATTTCCTCCTTCCACAGAACACCATTGAATAAAGGAAACAGCTCTCTTCATCTGCTGCATCAACACTTACTCTTTCTTCTCTCTTGCTCTAGAACAACAACAGTGGTTTTGCAGAAGTCTATTTGCCTGTTGAAGTTTAACCTAAAACCTGTTACTGACCAATGATAAATACTTGGACAGATCAGTTTCTAGAGATATGTTCAACACTATTTGAAAACTTACACAACTGGTCAATTCCATTTAAAGATTCAGAAACAAAAATAAATCGTGATTCTAATCCTATCTGGATGTTGTCCTTGTTTGGGTTTATTTGTAGAGTATCATTGCAGGCATCGTAATCTTTATGTGATCTTCTGTGATCAAGAGTTCATACCTTAGTTGCTCTGTCTATAGGTCCTCATGGGAAAGCATCAATCAACATTATCCAGTAGTTAGCTGGATCATGCCCAAAATATCACTGTCACCAAACTCATCTTCCTTCCTGCAACCGTTACAGCTCAGTTGTCTTTCTTTAGTGTAGTCAAGAACTTTGAGCTTTATACTTAGCACACTGTTATGTACATATAATAAGAAATATGCTTAGTTTGTATTCAACTCCTAGAATAGCATCAGGACTGAGAAACAGAGAATTATGGTATGAGTTACTCTCTGCTTCCTAGGATCTTCACAAAATGGATCTGAACATACGATTTTTCGACACAAGCTTCTGAACAGAATCTTCATGGTATCCATATATGTTTTGTGTGTCTTCATATGAGAAATGTTGTTATTGGAAGTCCAAATGTATAGTCCATACACATAATGTCCATTTGGGTAGGCATGGTTAGGAATATCAACTGCATATACTCTGCTGCACAGCACCTGATTCTTAGTTGAGTGACTTTTCATGATGACAGGAGGTCTTAAGTTAACGAGCATTGGCCTAAAACCAGAGGTATAAAACTGGCTCTGGGGTGGGGGTTTTGATGGGACCAAAACATGTGGCTTTATGTGCCTTAAGTGATGCATTTGTAAAATGAAGAATCATACTTTGTAATCACTGGAGTATGAAATCTGGTTAACTGGAAGCCCTACAGTATTTTCAGGTCCTTGGAGGGCAACCACTACGGTTACATAAATGCAGAATATTATTGGCATAGGTAGTAGGTGTCCTTCCTTCCTTAGGAATTGCCCCACTTAAAACCTCAGTTCCTGTTCCTTCCCAAAAGTTCTTTTTAATCTTGTTTTTTTTAGCTATGACTCAGTTCCCCTGACATCTCCACTTCTAGGTTAAATCCAAGGTTGTCCATTTCTTTCCCTAGATAGTCTGAAGCACTGGATATGATGTATTCTTGTTTACAGTATGCTAAAGCAGAATATTTCTGAGATGTTTACAGGTACTTCCTGCCCCAGAGGAAGAATATAAGATTTCCATCCTCTTCAGCAGCAGTGCTTTGGCCTTGCTGGAGCCAAGGAACTCAAGCTATGTGATCTCTCCCTTCCTGTTCCTTTTGCTTGACGCAATGTAGTAGGGTTGTTTGATGTCTACAGTGAAGAATACAGAAACTCCAGCTTGCTAAATTCATCGCTTATTTCCTTTATTATGTTCCCTACTAGGAAGCTGTGAGAATTAACTTTTTTTTTTTTTCTTCTGCAAGTTGAGGTCCAAGACACGTTTGAAATACTTAGTAGCTTTTTCCCTTTTATATCTAGAAAGACGGATTACTCCCTGAAGGCTGTCTTTTCTCACTTTATGCTTTTATGTCAGTTTGGGCTAACTAAGCATTTTCAAACCCTTTTGCTTATCTTTATCCAGGGAGCCTTTCCTTAAACACTTTCACAGGTGAGTGCTAGGTAGAAGTGGCACCTGAAAAATACTTAAGCATTATGCTTGGAATTTCACTTCATATATTTATTTCCTGCTTAACTTCCTTGCAGAAGAACAGTTCTGTCTCCATAATTTCTAGGAGTTTCTTTGAGCCCTCCTCAGACTCTAAATTCTTCTGTGTCCATCTTCCATTACTGTGTAGTGCTTTGGGCCCCTATTCACTGTGTAGTTCCCCATACTAGTGAATACTGCATTTGATTGATCCTCCTCCACCCATCAATCATATTTTGCATCTCAACCAAAGAGCCCATGGGCATAAACAGCACAATGTGACTTTCGAAGTACTGAGACTGTGTCAAAATGTTCCATTTTAATGGCAAATATTTTATCACTGCTGCCATCATTTGCCATCCATGGCTGTAGTCATTTTTGTGACAACACATCATTCCTTCCTTAAATGGAAGGGTTTAAACCATCAGGTTAAGAATAGGAAACAAGGTAGATGTATGAAATGGAAGTATCAATGTATGCATTGGTTTACAAATTTCTAATCCCATCCCGCGAGAACGAGTGGATCTGTCTTTGAAGTCCAAACCCATTTACTTCCTGATGTTTGACATTCTCATATGTGTAACAAAAAGACCAACTCAAAGCTCCACAAATATCTCTGTCTTCTTCTCCGGGAAGTCTCTTTAAATCTATGGGGTACAAAATGGATCATTACATCAGCAAAGCCTCACCTCATACGTTTGCATCAATATCTATATTAGCTGTAGGAATGGGATGCTTGGACTAGCATTGCCAATATAAATTTTGCATATTCGTGAATTATGACTGTGGTATAGAAACAGTGTTTATAATACAGCCGTGTGTAAAAGGGGTTGGCTTGTTGCACCTTTCCAGCATGACATTTGCATGACACATGAGCTACTTTTATAGCAAGAATAAGAACTGACTCGTTTGTCTGACTGACTGTCTCAGCAGTATCTTACCTTCTGGTAAGTTTGGGTCAAGCCTTTAGCTAATGTTCCCATTACACTTGAGGACTCTAAACAGGGCCTTGAAACATTTTCTGCCTCATGTTTGCTGATTGTTTTTTCTTATCTCAAGTATAAAATAAATTAGTTTGACATTTCCAGAAAGTCTTTTGAAAGCCAGACAGAAAAATAATAGAGAATGTTTGATCCTGTTTCTTGGACAGAGATCTACTGCATGAGCTTGAATACTTCTATGGGTGTGATTTTGGTCCAGATTCTTTTGGCACTAATACTGAAATCATGTGGACTGTTCTACTTAGAGTATTCTAAATGATGCATCCTTTCCTTCAAATCTGAGTGCCTCATAATTTTTTTCTTTTTGACCTTTTATCCAGGCTAGTTCATGTTCCCTCTTGGTCCTAAAGGAGACATTTTGAGCATATTTTGTATGCTACTAGGAAGAAATGAATAGTGATCATAGCTGATGTAAAGAAATTAGCTAGGCATTTATGTTGCTGCTTTGTTACTGTTTGCCATATCATATTGCTGTAGAGTCCATATTGTAAGTTGTCTAATCCACTTTCAGATTCCATTTCCATCAAATTCCTTAATTGCTTACATGGTATTTGTGTAAAGGTGTTAGGCTGAGAGGGTCTGGATAACTTAGAGTGAAGAGCTAATTTGGAAGCTATTGAACTTTTTTTCTTGACTGAGCCTTGCACCAGGCCTGCAACTACAGTCCTACTTTCCTGTGTGCTGAAAACAAAGCACCCTTGATAAGCAGAGATTTAGGTCCTAAGATCTTGCAGCTGTGGCAGAAAGGTCTCATTGCAAAATCTTGTCAGTGCTTTGCTTGGTAGAGTTCACTCAAGTGCTGTTGCAAAATGCAGCTGAACCATGATGTTCTGTCAGACTTATCTTTGGCACATGTTCCATTTTGGAAACTTAAGGGGGAAAACAACATTGACAGAGTACAAGCCCTGGCATGGACTATACAAAGTAAAAGATGGAAGATTCAAAGGAAATCCCTACTGAGGGCTTTCCAAGATGAAAGGAAAATGGAGACTCATTTCAGAGCCTAAGACAAACTGCAGGATCCTTTTTGGATCTTTGAGGAGTATGGACAGGATAGCTCTCAGTGCAGCACGGTGTCTTGTAGAAATATAAATACAATGGGAGAGATTTGAATGCTCCTCAATCTGTCAGGTTGATGCAGCAGGCCTGTATGCACGATGATTAATAATTGCCAAGACAACAGAGTGTTGCCATAACTTAGGTGAAGAGCCATAGCCATGATGATATAGTATTAACTGTTAGCAAAAAATGTTGACTTTTATGATGCTCTTTCTCATTGCCAGCTGGGGTATGTTTTGGCTCCTTGATATGTAACGACAGACCACAAAGAGATGGTCCATGCACAGAAGACAGTGTCTAGTAAAGGAGAGACAGATGAAGGCAGTAGAGATAGCATATGTGCAGAGGAGCCTTGGGAAATAATGAGACTGAAGAGGTTTCTTCTGTAATAGGTAAATTGTGTTCTGACTAGGTACCAAATATCTGCAATATCAACAGAGTATAATCTCTCTTACATGATAGAAAATAATTTCTATATATTTTCCCACTCTTTGTGGCCAGAGAACATTTCACGATGGCTTCTTTGAGAAGGTTTCCTTATGGCATCATTGGCTGCAAAAATCAGCTTTCCATCACTAATTAGAAAACGCCTCATAAACATCATCAGTTCTTCAATTAAGAGTGGAGAGTTCTTATACTGCTGTTCCCAAAAAGTGGGTAAGCTCTTGGCGATGTAATTCTCCATCTGTTTCTTACATGCAAATACAGTGGTTTCAAAATCTATGACATGCTGGACCTGCTTTACATTCTGTTCACGAATACCTGAGTAATGCCATAAAATGATGTGGAAAAAAGTAAGCTGTTTTTCATGCTGATGTGGAATAATGCACTGTAAGTCAAAGCATTTATATAGATTCTGAGGTCAGAAAGGACCATTATGGTCATGGTGCCAGAGCTATAGGCCATAGCATTTCACCTAGTGATTTCCATATGGAGTCTAAGCACTAGGAAATATCTTTTTAAAGGAAAATCCCTTCTAGTTTTCAAATATGCTAACACAGCTCCTCAAAAAGATATCTTGAGTATGTTTTTATCAAAAAGTGCAAACTGGGAGCTCAAGTGAATTTTAGTAGTATCAGATTTTTAATAACTCATTTTTAGATGCAATTTATGCAACATAATAGGTGACATAAAAACCAGGACAGCGAAAGTAAGATTTAAAATGAGAAAGTGCTGAGCTTCCAAATAATCCTGTAAATCTGTACCACAACCACTTGAAGTAAGAATGAAGAGTGACTGGGAGTAATCGGTACCTCCTTTATTGAGGTAAAAATTACTCTGAACCAAGAGAGGTAACGGGGCAGCTGACATACGGTTAAAAATTCCAAGAGATGCAATTCTTAAGTAATGTAACAAGGATGCAGCTGTGGGTGTATTTTTGCCAAAAATCCTCAGGAGATTGGCATCTTCAATATTATGTCGGATTATTTTTGGTGGGCTCCTATTTTGGAGGCGTAATACCACATAGCAGAAATGACCAAGAGCTTTGTGACTACTGGGGATTGTCAAGCCCCATAGATTTACCATTCCTTGACCGTATCCGAGGATGGCATTTTCAATGACCTGTACAGACACTGGCTCTGGTTAGACAAAGGTTCACATTTGCTATCATTTCCCGTTGTGAACTGTAACACCACACTGCCTTCAGGGAAGCCACTTTCTGCCTATGAATGTATGAGTCTCATATTGAACAAAGTGGAAACTACATCCCCAAAACCATGGCTAGAGTTTGGCTCTGAATGTTGTCTGTATTTTATCAGCCACTGTTTGACATTTGACCATTTCCGGCATAGGATGAGGCATTCAGTTCCTTCTCACTGCAAAACAAAGCATATTAGGAGGAAGACGGAAGCAGACAGGCAGTAATCCACTTGTGAGTGTCTTCCAACTGAAGGGTAACTTTAGCTTAACTCTTTTTCTCATGGTTTCTTTTGGGTGAATCAGCAGAGGAAACAGAGGAGAGAAAATGTGCATCAGAAGAAATAACATAATGAGAGTCTCTAGTATTGTCTTTGCTTACTAAAAATGCTGCTTGATTTTGAATGTCTAGGTTTGGGAAACAGGAGACCAAACACTCTCTTTTGTCCACTGACAATGTTATCAAGAGTTGATTGTCAATCAGAATTTCTCCAGACATTCAGATTCTAGGACTTGTAGGTGCGTGGACAAAATTCCCAGTCCCTTAGAAGTCACTAGCAGCTGTGTCCTGAGCTAAGGCTCTTATCAGAAACAGTTAACTGTATTGGAGCTCTGAGTCTTTACTTTTACACTGCCTTGAGTGATTTCTGTGATTTCATTGCTTGATAATCTCTACTTAACAGTTGCATACACAAGTTCAGTTGCAGTATGTTGTAGATTTCCAGATTTTAGTTTAATATATGTGAAAGTACTTCTCTAAATACTTTATCTGGAAGTTTTAAAGCAAAATACACCCAACTTCTTCTAACTCTTGGGACGGCCAACAACATAGCAGGACAGTTTGACACTCCTGAAAATGGGCTCTGAGCCCGAGGGAGGTAATTGCCTGCTTCTCTCTGGCAAACTAGTTAAATTGCAGGTTATGGCTCTGAACTCTGGTCACTTTTTTTCCCATCCTTTCACATCTTGGGCAAAAGAAGTGTCTGGCCTTTGCCTAGGATATTGCTGAAGAACAGAACCTCTAAGAGAGATATTGCTAGAGTCCAACATGCCAGTGATTTTCTTAGTGTACAATGGTTGGGAGAGCTTATTTTTACTGTTTTAATTCAGCCATACATGATTGGTCAGTGTGAAGGATGATGCTGAATGAGGGAACCTAGCGGGAAATTTCCATCTTTGTTCTGTCACTCTTCTGCAGTGGAGGACATGGTCCTTTCTTTGGGGACAGCTATGAATCTTATGAAGTTGTTGATCACTGTAATAATTTCTGGTGGAGTCCCACAGGCTAAGTTATTTAAATATATATTGTGTAATTACACATTGTGCTAAGACAGAAAGAAGTAAGACTTGTTTACTCCTCTCCCCATTTCACTCCTCTCCCCACTTTAAATGTTGTGATACCTTTTTGGATTTCCTAGGAAAGTGGATTTTTTTTTTTCTCCTTTCTTTGCTTGGGAAGTTTAGTTACAACCTAGTGCAGATTTTGGTGTCTAGATGTCTTTTTATTAATAAAGAGGCTTCCCCCTTTTAGGCTTCCTGGGAACTGCAGGACATTTTCTCATGAATTCTTGTGTCATGACATTTGACAACATAAAATTATTATTTTTTTTAATGTAATTTGTTCCTTGGCTTCACCCCTGATGGCTGATTGCCATATTTGTTTATTGGCCTGAAAAGCTGATTGAAGGACATGACAAGATCATAGAAATCCCCTTTCTGTCAGGCAGCTTCTGGGAAAAATTCTTTGAGTGAAACTCCTCAGAATAATTTAAGAGAGGAATTCTTTCAGAGATCCACCCTTTAAGATGGAAGTCACCCAGGGTCTTTTCTTGGTAAATGAAAGTGATAATCCTCTAGTATCTGCCACCTTCATTGTCAATACACTAAATATGTCTTTCCTAGAGCTGGTCTACACCTGTTATGTATTTATTCTCTTCTTTTTCTTTTTACAGAACTATAAAATGCAAATTCAGTCATACATAAGGGTTTTCCTAAACAGCATCATTCCAAGATATTTAGGCCCTAATTCCCCCCCCATTATGCAATTGTTAATTGGGAAAGATTAGTGGCAGATAGCTTGCTATGGGAGATTCAATCCCCACTTGTAGCAACATGTACGATCTTTCTGAGATGGCACATGGACTCTCCATTTTCAATATTTGGCAGTTCCCAAGCACTTGCTGGGCTGGGAAGAACTATAGCTGATTATCAACCTCAAGGGTTTAAGAAAATATGCCTGCAACATCTATTTGTGGGGAAAAAAAAAAAAAAGCCAACTCCTTTTGCATTCTTACAGCACCATGTCCTGGGAATAAGTACAGATTTGAGAGATCTATACCAGCACGTCTGTGCATCACAGACACAGGATGCTTCTACAGTTTGTGTTAGGCAGAAATACTAAATCTATGACATGTGTACTACTGTTACCAAACTCCTAATACAGGCTGCTGTAGCTCTTTGGTTGGAAGAATCAAGATGATAACCTGAAGGAAAGAAATGTCCTTATTGTCAAGCTGCAGAGAGGAATAGCAGGTTATGCTGGTACTGCAGATGTTGAGGAAAAGAAACAGAACGAATCTGACAAAACAGACTGTTCTAATGAGGTAGACTTGATGGGTGAGTTTTTGATCTAGACTAATGGAAAAACGAAGCTTGGTTATTCTGCAGTGAGGTGAGCCTCCTATAGAATCTAGACTCTGCCAAGATCAGATCCTGGCTCAAAGTTTCCATCTATGAGTTAATGTAATCTTCAGCTTTGCAGAGGTGTCATAAGCCAGTAAAGTATTTGAAGAATAGAGAATACATCATACCACAATTTCTAGAAGCTTTATCATTTTGTTTGGAGAGTAAATTTTGAGATAAATTCTCTCCCTGATTTGCTCCAGGCCTTCAGGTTTATTTGTCTATCAGCAGTTATTCTCACATCCTCTCCTGTGGCTATTCTTTTGATGCTTTCAGTGTCTTTGTCATATTACCACAGTAGCTGGCACAAGGTATTGTGAAACAAACCCATACCAGCTTCTGCCCAGACCTAGTGCCCGTGTTCTTACTGGAGGAATCAATTTCAGTCCATTCACAGGAGAGTGGAATTTGGCTCCTTAGGTCTCCTTAATGTGACTTCAATTGGAATTTACGCTTATTTTACTTTCCCTTTATTTTGCCAGTGGTGTAAAATATAAACAGGAACTGGGTCTGTGGCAACCAACTGAGAGTTAGAAACAAAGTAATTATTCTTCTAAACTGTAGTCATATTTTTCTGTCTTGCCTCAAAAGGAAGTCTTTGCGAACTGGTTAACTTCTGTTTAACTAGTTGCCGCTAAGTTTCAAATAACCAAGTGGAATAACATAATGAAAAAAAAAAAAAAAAGCATAATCTTTCCATGTCTTGCTAAATGAAAAGAAAGGGAAAAGCAAGGAGTGGTGGCCTGAGGGATAGGGCTTCAAAAGCCATTTCTGATACGTGACACAATCTTTCCTAAGTGTATTAAGCTCTGCTGCTGCTAATAGCATCAAAATTATTGAAATGGGTTTAAGGGCATACTTTGCTACAGAAGTAACAGTACACAAGTAATTAAAACACACAACCTTCTTAGGGAAATGGAAAACATTTCAAGATACAGATGTAAGCCATTCTTCATAAGTGCAATAGTCCGTGTTTAAAACAGAATTTTCACTTAAAATTAATGAATCTTCTCTAATAAAATGCATGTGACCTTTGGTATTGATAATCTAATCTATTCCTTAAATTTTACTGATCAAAACCAAATGAAAACCAGGCAAAAAATTCTTCACTATAAGCAAGTTCATCTGGAGCTGGGAGGTAACAAGAATAGTCTACATAGCAGGGGGGAAAAGCAGAAGGCCAGACAGGACATTAACAGGTAAATCATGTCTCCACATCAAATTTTGAGTCATCAAAACCCTTTTCTATCCCAGGGAGAAGACTGGACAACAATATCAACACTTGCTGTTCTTTGGAAATATGGCCATAAGCTCTAGGGGCTGATACAGGGTTTAACATAAACCTATTGTATGATGATGCATAGGAGGAGAGATCTGCACACAGCAGCATCGACCTACTTCCACCTCATTATTTCCCCAGAAGGGTTATATTTCTCCAAGCAATTGTTTGAGATCTTTTGACTGAAATGTGGGCACACATAGTTCTTTTTTTTCTCCCAATCTTACGTTACATTTTCAAGATACTCCTTATAACCATGGTTTGGAATTTGTCATCAATTTCAATAATTACAGAATAAAATCGCACAAAATTGGTTTGGACTTTTTAACTTTATATATTGACCTTGATCTTGTTTTCTCTCTGTTACTCTTGATTGCCTGTTGGTTATCTTCCATTATTCATGTTGAAAAGATGGAAGAAGAGGGAACAGCTCTTAACATTAGTCCATGAAGTAACAGTCAGGTTGTAGAGGATGGAGGATGTAGTATGGAGGCAATAGTGTTGAAAACAGCAAGCTGAAAACACAAATTACTTTGATAAAGTGAGTAAGAAATGTGTGGTTCTTGTTCCTCTTATATTTCTGAAGCCTAAGATTTAGTAGGATTCCATTTCTAAGGCTAAGGAGGGTGTTCACAATTAAAAGAGCAGGGATGAAAGAAAATCATGTTTATAAAGTCAGAGTATAAGCCAAATGGCTTTTGGGGCAGCATAAGGAAGAATGTGGCTCCCTCAACATTTTTTTTACTGTTTGTCTCCTCTGGAATATCTTGCACCTTCCTCTGAAGTGCTTGTGTTAGTTATGATGTGATTATGCCTGATAGATCACTCGTCCAGTCTGGGTTCCTGTAATTGTGTATTTATGTGAACCACTATTTAGAGTTTGGTTTCAGTTTAAATGATTTGTGACAAAGCTGTTATTTTGGGTTTAGAATTAAAGATTATGAATAAATTAATTTGCTCCATCTGCTTAACTTAATCTGTTGGACTGCCTGTAACTAGGCTGTTTGGTAAGGAGAGAAATGGCAATTTCCACACTGTTACCTACCCTCCTGCACAGGAGCAGTCTTTAGATTAATAACTTAACAGACAGACCAATTTGTTGAGGGAAGGGGAGGATTCTGGTTCTCTCTCTAGCACACAGAGTTCATTTTACTGTATGCACAGTGTACATCCATCCAGGAAACAATTGTGGAACCTGGAACTGTCCTAAGCAAACCAGGAGATCTGGTCATATTAAACTCTAATACCGAAATTTTCCACTGTAACTTAATTCCACTTTGGCTTGCCAAAAGTTTCAATCGTTGGTTGATTGTTTTCATGTATTTATTCTGCAGTACTCTTGACCATAGTAAAGAGTAATTTAAAAATATATGAATATGAAAGAGCAGAGGATTATAAAACAAGGCAATATTTTGTCAAAAATTGCATAATAAGTCCAGGGAGTTCAAGCCATTTTACAGCCATTAGTGAGCTCTGTCTGACAAGGAATTGATAGGGTGGGAAATCATTATTGTAAAGAACTACTGCAGCAGTTAGCTGCAGTGTGAAAATAAATGTCCCTTTACATCATAGTAAAGGCAGAGGAACAAACTAAACTTTTTACACATGCGGGATAATTTTTAAAAACCCTCCGCCTTGTAGCCTGTGTGAGGTCAAAATCAGGTTTTCCATCTCCTAATGCTTGGTCAAAGAAGTACAGGGAGTTAATTTAGCTCAAAGATGTCTGGGTAAATCTCTAGGAAGGAAGTTTGCAGACAGGAAGGAGGGGTGTGGATGGGAAAGGCTTGCCCAGTGCTGGTCTGCATTGAATGCAGTCTCAAATCACAGCACATGGATAAGAAAGAATTTCGAAATTAATGTACAATCTTGAGAATTAAATTCTCTATCAAGCGACCTTAAAGTCTGGCAGCTGTTCTGGAGCTGATAAGGAGGGGACCCGCTGAAACATTCCCATGGAACACTCTCGTCCCTGGCTGGCATTACAGTGAGTTACAGAGCATGAATCAGAATCTAATTCTGTCATCCAGTGATAGGGCCTGAGAGGCACTGGCCTGTGCGTTAACTGAACAATATGCTCTGTTGAGTTATGGGAATCATAGAGTTCCTTTTTTTTTTTTTTTTTTTCCTTTTAGCCTGCTTTTCCCACACTGCCTCCTGTCCTTTTCATTCCAAAGCATGCAATGCATAAATACATATGTGCATTAGCTCATGTGTATAGTGTATCAAAGTGCATTTTAAAATGACTTAGCGTAACAGTGTTATCATACAAAGTAGAAGCAGCCCAATACCACATAACATATTGACTGTGTTTTTGACAGTCGGGCTCCAAGTATAACAAAATCATATGTCTTGTTTTATGGGTGGGCAAATCTTAAGAAGCTCAACTTGCAAAAAGGGTGTAATAAGACTGAATCTCCTCCCTCCCCCTTCCCCTTTATTTTTCAATGTACTCGGGTTCAGTGTCATCATGCAAGACAGACTTTTATCATGGGTGACAAAGTAAATATCAGTGCAGTGACAGTGAATAGAAATGCTCTGAGAGAATTTGGTTTACTTTAACTTCACAGAAACTAAACTGTATGAAATTGAAAATGTTCAATTTACTCTGCCTGAAGCCAAATGCCAGAGACACGTTAAAACATCTGTTTGCATTTATAACATGATTGACTTTGCCAATGATAAAATGGATTTTAATATGATAATTTGAGTGCCCAAAGAGGTGATATTAAGTAGCTTGCTATTTTTGCCCCAGGTCATTAATCATTTAAGTCCTAATCCTAAGGTCCCTGAAGTCAAAAGGTATCTTCTTGCTGTCAGGCTTTGGGTGAGGTACATTTCTTCCTGGGGGCTATATAAATGTGCTTGAACACATTGTTGTTAACACAGCAGTTCTGCTGGGTAAGGATTCTTGCTAAACAATTTCTGGTGCAGTTTCAACACTATTGACTTACTCTGTTTTAAATTAATCAAAATACACAAAACAGACACCACAGCATGTTATCTTCATATGAAAATGCTAAATTGGAGAAAAAATTATTGAAACTTTATTTTAGCTTGCTACAATGTTGGATGAGGCTTAGTAATTAAGTTGAAAATATAAATACATTTTTTTTGACATCAAATCTGTGCTCACACACTAGGACATGTTCTTCAAAAATTACTGTACTACTGCTACCAGTAATCATTAGCTTAAATTCTCCAAATGTACAAGGACTTTATCAGAGTATACAATATATACAAACATATTACAAATATATAAATATATACCAAGCTATACAAATAGCTTCTACTTTTAAAATTTCCTGATATATAACTCTATAACAGTAATTAATAGAGCCTCAGATCACTGTGTAATATAAACATCTTTCATCTGAAAACTCATTGGGACAGAGATAATAGTATCCATGCTTTCACATGTTAGAACACATACAGCTTTGTGTTCCTTCACAAATCTCTAGATGTGGTTAGCCTGCGCTGCAGGCACCTATTCTTTTTCAGTTTTGCTAGTCTCAGGACTGCTAACAAAGTCTCCGAAGGCTGTTCCATACATGTGTACTTTGAGATGAGATTGTTTAGCAGCCTTTCTCCAAATGGGATTGCTAATTTGGATTTTTCTTCTACTTAGCTATACATTATAACAAAATTTATGGGAACAGTGCCTATCTTGGCTTTGTATCAAACAAAATTAAAACAAAGCAACAAGTTCAAAACTTGGGAGACAGAAAGCTCATAGTCAGTTATGTAAACCTTCTTTCCTTAAGAAGCCAGGCTGAAAATCCCATTATAAAGGCCTTCCTCCAAATATACTTGCTTCAGCCTGTTCTTCTCTTCTGGGTGAAAGATGATGTAGAAATTATATCACATCTCATGCCTAGCTCTGAAGGCAATTTGGATTAACAGTGAATCATGCTACAATGGAAACATGGCCTAATGTTAGGTTCTTGACACAGGTTTTTGGATAGCAGTATCTTGAATAGATAGTGTTCTGTAACAGTAACCTAGCACCTAAACGCTGTGGTGCTACAAACTCAGAGAAGGCCTGAAAGAGCAAACTACCACAGGGTATTTATTTTTTTTTTATTTTATTGACAGCAGTGTGCCTGCATAGAATGTGGGATTAATGAATGCCTCCAGTTTAGAGCAGTAGCCTGTATCTGTTTTTCAGAGAGGACAGTATTCAAAGACTCATAGGTTTAAATGCCAGAGGGGGACACATTTGCGTCTATTCTGATCTTAATTCTGGGTGCAGTGCAAAGGTTGAATTTGTGATGATTTGTCATGAGGCTGTAGCTTCAACTTGAGCTAAAATGTCAGCTTGAGAAATGGATCCAACCTTCTGGTAAAGACTTAAAGTGACTGGAGAATCTCTGGGCAAGCTACTGCTCTCTAGCAATACACTGTGCATTAGTTTCATATTCCTTTCATCTTCCTCTGTTGTTTAGGACCAAGTGAAGTTATATAGTTGATGGTGTTAACAGTTTTGGTGATATTGTTTGCTACAAAACTATTCAACTATTCAATACTATTCAACTTTTTCCACTCTTTTTTGGATCACTCACCAACAGAATTCATATTAATGTGAATTTCAGGCATAAGTATTTTCTGAAGAGTTTGGAGAATGTAATTTTGATGAATGGATTATTTGCAACCTAGGCATTTTGATTTTTAATGAATAACGTCAGCAGGCTAGAACCCTCAATTTTATTAATGTTTTCTAAATAATGTCCCATTACTATAAAATGAAATAGAAAAATGAATAATAGTTACTCCGAAAAGAAAAACGAGTACCTAAGTAGTTTAGGATGATTCATTATTTGTGAGGCACGTAGGCACAAATAAAAGGATGCCTATAAAACAGGCTAATGTAAACCCAAATGAAATCAAGATGAGTCTCTCCACCAACCTCAGGGAACTGAATCAGTTCTCGAATAAAAATACAGAATAATGAATAATATGACATTAAAAAATCTGGTCCAGTCAGTGTCCTTAATAATCAATATGCTTGCATATGAGTGTGTGCTGTGTAGCTAACTTTACTAATCAGTGTCTGTGGCCACTTTTAAAACAGAAAGCTGGAGTTCATGTGACACGATGACTGCAGCCCATCTTCCAGGCCCTTCATTTGGACAATCTTTTCTTCTAGCTGGAGGCTGTCAGCAAGGCCCCTTGTCCTACTTTAGCAGAATCCATGCCAGGCACTTTTTGGTTTGAATATGAGCTGATCTTTACAGGACCTGAGCTGGGCAAGCCTCGTACAAGCTCTGTAGCAAAAATATGGAAATAAGATTTTGATCAAACTAAAACTTTAAAGGGGAACGATCTGGACAGAAATTGTTCTCATTTTTCTCCCCTCTCCCTTTTTTTTTTAACTTGAAGCATCCATTCTTTATTCCCCGCGTATTTTCACAGGGAAATATCTCAGTAAGCAATTACAGGATTTTCTCCAGCATGCAAGGATCTTGCAATGTGATGTTTTTCATCTGGCATGTCTTTGTTACTTTCTTTGTGGGCTGTTCTACTGAATAGAAGGCAGACATTACTCAGAATGAGAGTTGAGACTGTCTGTTTTTCAGCACTGAAGCTTTATTTAAAATGCATACTTTGCCAGTGAAACTCGCATGTGCCTCTTTTATTCTGCAACTCCAGCCGTTCAGATGTGTGTTGCAACCTTTTAACATTACACAGAACCTTTTCCTTCCAACAGGCACTAACATTACATATTTTTTACTAAGTACACCAGGAACAAGTGAAAGAGAAGGGGGACACACAACTGAACCAACTTACCTGCTGCTATTATAGCACATAAAATTCACATTTCTGACACATGTTTAGCAGAACAACAGGTACACCTTTTTCTTTTTCTTATTTTCTTTTTTTTTTCTTTTTTTTCTTCAGCAATTCTTGTTTCAGTAGAAAAGATAAAAATGGAAAAACTGTGACTAAATACACCTTGAAACTTTTTCACAGCAATTCCACACCTGTTGACCTGGAGGGGGTTTGGCCTTAACGGCATAGTTGTGTTAGTAGGTACCATGCTTACACCAAAGGAGTTGGAGTGGTAATGTGCAGCAGGAAACACATGGAGATGGGCTATCCAAAATGGTTGGCTCAGTCTTGTCATCTCGTCACCATGGTGCATTCTGATCTTGGCCATGAAGATGTGACATTCAGAAAAATTACTGGCCACATGAAAGAGAACCAGGGTGTGTTACAGGGAGAAATGGAACCTTGGTGCTGATTTCACTGTTTTCTGGAGTCCTTGCTAG
Source organism: Chloroceryle amazona (assembly GCA_027560015.1). Taxonomy (NCBI): domain Eukaryota; kingdom Metazoa; phylum Chordata; class Aves; order Coraciiformes; family Cerylidae; genus Chloroceryle; species Chloroceryle amazona. The sequence goes on along the minus strand of JANHFX010011996.1, from coordinate 29,490 downwards.
GATAGTCTGGCAACACAAGATAGCCTAAAAGTGGAGAGAATGTGCGGTGAAAGTTAAAAAGAAAATATACGGACATAACTGTTACCAATCTCACCTTCTTTCCTGTCTCTTTCCATTAAAATTATTTGATGCAATTTTAAAATAGACCCAAAGTACAGTTACCACTGGAAATTGTTTAAAATATATTTGTGCATGCTGAGCTTCATTCTTGTTTCTTATGAAAGAGTTCCTTTGCATCCAGTATTTGTTTGTATCTGGAATCAATGCAACTCATAGGAGGATGTGCGCAGCAGAGTAAAATTAAATAACTAAAATTGGCAGTTGTCAGAGTTAGCATCAAGCAAAATGCATGAAGTTCAAGCTCTGTCCTTTACCTAAGACACACACAGGGCAATGTGCGACCCCAGCTGCTCTCCACTTGTGCTTCACAGCCAATGTAGAATTGCAATATTGCATTAGCAACAGTGATTATGGTGTGAATAATAATGATAGTCACGCTGGATTTTGTATTTACTGCTTTGGCTTTTTCCTTGAGAGCACCAAGCAATGCAATGGATGATATTCTTGAAGTATGTACTTTCATTCTTATGTGCTCTATTGTGAAACCATGGGTTTATTTTACTTAGGTCACCGAATAGTGTCATATTTTTAGTGAATCATCTGAGGTCTGTATGAAGTTCTAGCTGGCAATGGCCATTGATTTAGCTTTTATTCAAAACTCTGACATTTACAAAAAAATCTCTTCTTGCTTGTGTCCTGTTTGTGCACTGTGGAATTCTGCAGTCTTTTATTAGCATGCTAGATACCATGGGTTTCCTGGCATAACAATGAGTGTATTTTAGGATACTTACTTCTAAACCTGAAGACGTGCATCAGTTACAGCATTTTAGAAGATGGGTGTCATATTCGTGCATCTCTGATCTCTCTGTATCCTGTTCAGAGTACCTGGATTCACTCAGTGTTTTGGCCTATGCTTGAGCTCGGGTAAGTTACTTCATCAGCGTGACTCGTTCTGTTCATGTGGAGGTGGTGAACCCCACGTTTTTCATAAAATGCTCAGAGACCTTTCACACAAAATTGCTATCTAGGACAAAACTGTTGTCTTAGGCAGCTTGAAAACACAAAGGCTAAATTCACTGCATAGAGAACATGTCTAATTCTTCTAGAGGCCAGTGAAGCAGGAAAATGCTTAATAAAAATCACAAGTTAGAAAACTTGGATTTAGCTCAGGCTGTAGTGATTCATGGTTTAAGGTTCCTGGCTCAGTCCATGGTGTTAGCCATGGTGATAGACATCATGCTGCTTAATACTACAACAGCTTGATTTTGCTTGGCAAAATACAGTGTGTTGCAGACAATTTAATGTGCCCACCTTACCACTAAGCAAAGAGCGAAAGTACAAATTCAGAGGTTTTGTAACTGTATATGAGAATATCAGAACGTTATAGATGAAATGCAGTGCTAATAGTGAAACAGCCTATATTTATTAACTCTGAGATGCAAGGAACTGTTTTTTATCCTAAACTGGAGAATCTGAAGGACTGTCAGGAAGTGATGTTTACAGGCTACAAATGGGTGTGGGGTGCTATCAAGTTTTATTGCCATTCAGTAAAAATTTTCACTCCCAAGTGGCAGAGTTGCGTATGTAGAATTGGTTTTCCTCTTGAAAGCAGCAATGAAAATGTTATACCTGGTCATACATGTTGCATGTTTTACCCATGTCTTATGTTTGTGGTACCTCATCATCTCAACATTGGGACATTTTCTGAGCAATTTCTCCTTTTCCTTTTTATTTATTATGGAAATGTTATTTCTGGCATGGGTATCAATAGCACAGCAGGAATTCAATTTATTTTAAGGTTTCTTTGATAAAGACATCTATGGACTAGTTTTTCTCATCTTGTATATTGTTTTTGCTAGGGATGGAGCTGAATTCAAACTATGAAGATAAATATCTCTGAACCTTACATTCTTATACTCCATGATGTAATTTTTAGAATTACTTGTGTGTATCTTCATCTTAAGAGCTTAAAAAGCTTGTTGAAGAACTTTTCTCGTGAAGCCAACTGAATGTGGACTCTCTGTATTACATTTGAAACAGACTCCCTTTCCCTGTGCAGGCTGTGTGATCAGGACTGTGCTATACACCATGCAATTTAACATCAACACAGCCTGAAAAACCCAGCAGACCAGTCCATCTCAGGATTTTAGTACTTTTTCCTCCTGCTTAGCTACTCATTTGCCAGAAAGCCAGCTGTCTTCAGCCTTCTCTGTGACTCAGGTCCCTTCCTCATGGAGAAAGCTTTGGAAAACCCAGTCTGCTATTCTTCAACACCAGTTTTCTTCTTTACTAATGGAACGCAGAATAACAGCGCACTGGATCTCACAAATTTGATTTGGGCTGTTGGAAAACTTTACTTTGATTCATTTTGGTTTGTCTGCAATTTTCCCCTCCTCCAATTAATGAACCATGAGACTTGTCCTGGGATGTCTCCCTCCCATCTTAGTAGGAGAGATATATAGGGTCCGTTGTTGCATTCAGTGGTGTAGGAGAGGGGAATGCTGCATACTGCAATTTTCTTTCTCTTACAGACTTGCAGGGTGTGATTTGTTCCCTCTTTCTCTTATGGAAAATGAAGCGTTCATCTCTGCTTTTCATTGGGGAAAGTGTTTTATAGTAAATATTTCAGAGCTGTTTCAGGATAAGTGTTCAAACTTGGATAGATTAGAGCTTTTTGAGTTTCTTGTCCATGTTTGACATCACTTGGCAATAAAAATCCACTTCAGCCAGCCTGTGAGAGAGTCTGCAGAGAATTCATGCTGGAATGTTATGATGCTCTGTTCTATACTTCATGATTCTTCCCAGCAAGATGAATGTTAGGAAAAAAAAGTATTCCAGTTTTTGTAACTAGCAGTTTTATTATGTTCTTATATTTTAAAAATGTCAAGATAGGCATTTATCTTATACATTAGGATCTGTACACCTCCTGGAACTATATCACAAACAATGAAATAAGAAAAAAAAAAAAAAAAGAAAAATAACCTCCACTTTTATTGAGAATGTTTTTGTTCTTAATGTCCCAACTTCCTTAACTTGGCATGTGCTACTTTTATCAAAGAATCTTAGTTTTCAGGAAAAACTTCACATCAAAAGAGTTAAAATCCAGGAAGGGAACAAAAAGAAGTTAATGTATGGTTAACTAAGGGATTTTGAGGCTTGGGTTTTTGAGACCTTGAGGTCAGGAGCACAAGCACAGCTTAATATAATTCATTTCAGTAAGGTAGATGATGCATAAACTTAAAACTCCTTACATCTCTAATAGTTTTCTAACCTTATAGCCCCAGTCAGCAACCATTTTCAGAGATTTATATGTGAAATAGTTTTGAATTCAAGCCCATAAGTTATAGACTTTGGCTGTTTGGGGCAAGAAAAAGGAGAAATTGCATTGGCTGATGGTCCACAGATAAAGCATTCTGCCACTAATCCCCTTTTATTTGTTTGAATACAGAGCTGAACTCCAGTACCATGTGAGTCGTGGTCTCTAACATGGACAGTTTTTAAGCTCAGAATTAATGTGTGATATTTAAACTTGAGTGCAGTCTGTCTCACAACATTGCAAGGATGAGCATGCTTTGCAAATTAATGATTATACCTATTAATTTTACAGTCATATTATCTTGGGTAATATCTAAAGATCTGAAAGCTTAACAGTGTAGATCAGAAGAATCCTTTTATGGAGGTTTCAGAGAACGCAGACATCTTTCAGGAATACTAATAAGTAATCCTGCATCCTTTTTGTTCTTTGGCATGATTTAATGTGACTTTGGGACTACCTCAGTAAAATATATTTTATCTGTTTCATGAGTTAAAAAAATTTCTTCCTTTGGGGGAAAAATAGATTTTTCTGGCACTCTTCAAGAAAATTGTTAATTGTGGTGTGCCAAGCCAGGTTCTAGCATAATGATGATTGTTGCCTGTCTCAAGAAATTTTTTTCTCAGCCTAAACTTCTCAAGACAGTTAGCTCCTTGGACTTTATTATCATTTTCCAATTCTACCTGAACACTAATGGAAATCAACAGGAACTCTGCCTGACTTTGGATGCTTGCAAGAGCCTGAGCTGATACTCTCAGGTGCTGTAGACACCTTTATGTCATTGTTTACTGTTACAAGCTGATCAGACATTTGTGCACCTTTCCTGGGTTTTGGAGCAGTGCTGCAAAACAGTCACCATGTTCTACTCAGGAGGCCGCTCCATTTCCGTGGTGGATGAAATGATGCTTAAATAAATAGTCTGTCAATTTGTTAAGCATGAGGGATCCATAAAAATGAAAGTTATTATTGCAGCAGGAATTTTCCCACAGCAAAAACAAAACAGAACTGAGTTTCATCCATAAAAATATTGCAAATGAACCCCTTGTTTGCTTCTTACCTCTGTTAGCTTGTTTTATATAAGCTAGTGTTCTACTTCTCCTTTATGAGGAGTTAGGCGAGTAGCACAGACATGTTGATCTTTGCATCTGCAGAAGGATTATATGAGCTAAACACATATTCTGCCATTGGCACATTACAGTTATCCTGCCAAAACCCTTCTCTCTGCTTGGCTTCCACAGCAATGAGCATGGGTGGAGAAAGGAAGAGCTGGGAGGTGACTATAGTTTCCTGATGCCCTGCCCTACCCATGGCACAGGTTAGATCAGTTCTGAGTCGCAGGCAGATGGTAGAAATCCCTGAGGAGACTGTCCATTCATCTCCTGCATTATCTCCACCCAGTACCTGGCACATATCCTCTGCTGCTGGAGGAATCCATTTTACCAATTCAGTGCTCCCTCCTGAGGCACTTGCTTTCTTTGGGATGTTGCTCAGAAGATGAACAGACTCAATTCTATTCTTTGGAGCTCAGGATAAGTTTGATTTTAATAGGACTTGTGTGCATGGAGTTTTATCTGGAAGGCTGGGAGCCTCAACTGATTTCTTCCAGTTATTTGAAGAGTATACTCCTGGAACTCTTGCCAGTTAAAAAATTGAGATCCAAGAAGAGCAGAGAGCTATTCACTGAGGGGAAAAGAAAATGTGCTGGAAGCAGCAAAATGATAATTGTTAATGAACAGTGTCCACCTCTCTGTCTTGTTGGAAAGTTCACCTTTCCCAGTACATAGGTAATCTTGGGCATTGAATGATGGTTAAAGTTTGTGCCTTTTAAAATATTCTTTGTATTATCTGCCAGTAAGACACTGCCACAAGTGTCAGCCAGTTACGAGGCCAAGTGCACAGCCAGTCTTTCTAAATAGGCTGTAATGTCCCTTTGGATGATAAATATTTCATTACCAACAAAGTAATGAGAAGAGTTTCATGAACTAATGCTGAATTGTTTTACAGCCTAGCAGAAAGCAAAACAAGTTGCAGATTAAAGGGTGACCAATGCTAATTTCAGGACTATATGATGCAGTTATCTGATGTCCTGGTGAAGATGAGCCACAAACAGCTGGCTGACACCCCTAGAATAGTAGTAGTAATAAACATCTGGAGGGTTTGACATATTTGTGGTTGCCAGGAAACAATCCCTGGCTCCTAAGCAGTTGGTTTTGGAGAAGCAATATGAGATGTGGAGATGCTAAAAAGCAGTTGTATAATGGAATAATAAACAGTATCCTGAGAAATCAGGACCACTTGCAGGTCAGCCTTAATAATGAACAGGGTTGTAGGAAGGAAAGGGGGAAAAAGACCCTGATCAGCTTTGTAGCATTTAGCAATAGGGGAGGGAGGGCCACTGAAGACCAAACAAATGGTACCTCATCTGTTACCAAGAGCAGCTATGAATAAAGCCCTTTGTTCCTCACAGAGCCTAACAGCAAAATCATTGGAGTGGTCTTGTGTAACCAGAAGAAGAAATGTTTGTATTCACCTTGGATTTGATCCAAATTCGATTGAGTTCAGTAGCAACCTTCCAGTAACTGCAAAGAGACTTGGATCTGGCTTACAGAGGTTGTCTGTTTACCTCTCAAACTGCAAACATGAGTCCACATGCCCAAAGGAGCACTTTACACTTTGAAGTTTACTACCATCCATTTTTCATACAGAGATTCCTTTTAATGAATGCCCCAGTTACCTATTTGCTGCAGCTATCATTTACTTTTCTGTGTCTGTCTTGTCTATTGATAAATCAGGAACATGCCAGTAGTGCTGCTGTCATGTATTTAACGCATCTTGGTCTAGTTTTCTCCTTTCTTTCCCCCCTGCAATCACATTTTAGTCAATCAGGACATACACCCGCACTCACATTAGTCTCTTACATTATAGCCTAATAACCAATGTATTCATAATGTAATTCTGGCTGGTGGGAAGCCCTGCTGTACAAAACCAATGGTGCAGCTTCTTTTCAGGTAAACCCTGTTGACAGGCAAAAGGTTATTGCTTGTATAGGCAAGTTTATTGCTCCAGTGCACATAGCACTATGGATACATCATCAGATTAGTCAAATGCCTGAAAAGGATTCTGTCTCTAGGGTTTCAGTTGCTCCTTGCCTGCCTTTGATATTTCTGTGGTTGCACAAGGTGGTTTGACCATTTTAACATTACGCAGGCCTCTTGCAGAGAGCGCTCATTGTCTGTGTCCTTTCCCCAACAAAGGACTAAGGCGTGGAGCTAAAATACATACGTGACATGTATTTCCCATTAAAATAATAACCCAAAAGGTATTTACTGATTTTTAGATGTCATATCAAGAAGCTGATAAGGTAGATTTTACTGAAGGGAAGAGAAAACCTACTATATCAAGTCTTTGGTGTTACAGATGAAGTAGCAGTTTAAAGCTTGAGGGCCAGTCCTTAAACAGTGCAGATTGTTACAGCCATGGGGATTTCCCTTAATGAATTCTAGATGAATACCTGCCCAGGAATGCATTAAACATCATATAAGAATAAAATGGTTTGATTACAGTGATGGTGATTTCTTCAGTCCTAAAAGAAGTGCCAGAGAGGTCCCAAGTTGTCTTCGTTATTGCATACAGTGGTTACATTCGCACAGTGCTCTGCCCAAGATAGAGTGACACATTTTTAATTTTTCCACATAGTATTTTGTTTAAGTTTCCCTTTTTTAAATTTTGCTTTACTTTTATATTGTAATGTTTAATATTAAATGGTATTGATGAAATTTAATACTTATATCTCATTCAGTATTCTATATTTATATCATACGCTAAGTAACATTATATGGCTAGGTTGGATATCAGGAAGCACTTCCTCAGGGAAAGGGTGATTAGACACTGGAATGGACTACCCAGGGAGGTGGTGGAGTCGCCATCCCTGGAGGTGTTTAAGGAAAGATTGGATGTGGCGCTTGCTGACATGGTTTAGCTGATGTCATGGTGTTGGGTGATAGGCTGGACTTGATGATCTTGGAGGCCTATTCCAGCCTTAGAAATTCAGTGATTCTGTGATTTACTATTTCATGTTTCCAAGATAATTTTTCCAAGAAAACCTTCATACTGAAAAAAAGTTTTACTTATTCCAAGTCGGAGCACAAAATATGTTTTGGAATTTCCCACGGGGTCAAGATCCTGTTTTCCAGCTAACTCTATATGGTAGATCAGCCACGAAATGCCCCTTCTGATTGCCCAAAGTGGGCTTGGCTGATGATGGCTTCTGAAATTTATTCAAGTTGGCTTCGTAGATGTAGTAGAGTATCTTCAAAATGCTGACCTCAGCATCTAAACCATACATTTCAAACCAATGGTGTAACTGGTCAAGAGTGGGCCAGAATGAAGCAGGGCAAATTCAAGGGCAAAAGATGGGGTGATTTTTATTGATAAGTTTCATTTTGGTTCACTCCCAAAAGACCAAAGTAAAAGCCAGTAAAGAGCTTGACGCTGTCACACCCACCAGCTGTCATTTCTAAACCAGATACTCCACATCTCTGTAAGTGAGACATCTATCTGAGATACTCTCACTTTTCTCTAAACAGCTGTATAGAGAAGAATGATGGCTCAGGTTATTATATGTCAATCTTTAGTGTTCATAATAGAGTGCCTAAGAAAAATGTTGAAATAATGAAAGAATTACTAATTTTATAATGACTGTCCCCAGAGCCATGGATGTCTGAGGGTAGCTCATGGCTAAGTTAAAAATCAGTTGCGTTCTGTTGTATTCTTGTTCTGCATATTATATTTAGATATAGTAAACATCATAATGGTTTTGAAAAAACTTGGTCAAGGCATTGATTTGAACATTATGCAAGAAGATAGGTTTATCCCCCTCCCCCCCTCCGCACTAAAAACTCAGATTACTTGCTTTACAAAATATTATGATGTGCAGGAGGTATGCTCGCAAGTAATAACAGAATGCAAATGCTCTGGACTGTGAAACAGTATTTCACCTGATACAGAGGAGTTTCAGCTAGGACTAATGGGGTAAAATTTAGCAAAAAGGCAACCCAGGATAAAACTCCTAGTGGTGACAGCTATTAGCCTGTGTTCTCCCAAGGTTCTCTCCAAGTTCTCCCAAGGGAAGCTGTAGTAGCAATATGTATGTTACTTAAAATTAATCAGAAAAAATACTCAAGGCTATATTGTAAGAAGCTAACTATTTTGGTGGTGATAAGGAATGGTTTGTTTGATTGCTAAGCTCATTACTAAGCTTTTTTCTTCTCTGAGTCCTATGATTCATTTTATATTCTTGAATGTACCATAGAATTAAAGCATGGTTTCAAACAATCAAAAAAATCATTGATAAGCTTGAAAAGAAGTTATTTATCTGTTCCAGCATATCATGTCTATAATGTTTGTCTAGATAACTTGAAAAAAAAATCCTGTGCGACTTTCTCAATGATTGTTTCTATTGTTCATATATATATATTTACTCATAAAAAAGACCAAATTTCTCTTTTACACTAAGGCTTTGTACCACGTGTGTTTAATGCTACGGACTGAACCAAAGAGAAAGATTGTGTTACTTTGGCTTCGTAGATGTAGTAGAGTATCTTCAAAATGCTGACCTCAGCATCTAAACCATACATTTCAAACCAATGATGTAACTGGTCAAGAGTGGGCCAGAATGACTAAGCAGTGTTGTAAACTCTAGTTTACCAGCTTTCTTCCTTCATGTCATAGGCGTCGAGAAGTGATATAAATTTGATTCGAAGCAGGAATGACTAAGCAGTGTTGTTAGAGTTTACCAGTTTTCTTCTTTCGTGTCATAGGTGTTGAGAAGTGATATAAATTTGATTCTACCTCTGACTAATGGTCACTGTCTCTACAGGGTGCAAAACAGAATGGTGCCACTTTTGTAAAGTTGCATTGTGAACACTTGGCAAAGACCATGAAGGAAATGCTTTGAGAGAAAAAAAAAAAAAACACAAAGAAAACAAGTGCTAAAGAGGCTTTCATTGATCATGTAGATTAGTGACTTTCTTTATGAAGATGGAGCATCTCGTTTTTTATTTCTCTTGCCATGGAAGTTAGGGAACTGTTGTTCCAACTGGAGTTATGAGACAGCTGTAGTGGGTGCACAGGATACCAAGACAGTGTGTCTCTGTCTGAATGTTGGTTCGAGAGGTAGTGGGCTTCTGTTGTGCAAGCAAGGTCAGGTGAGAGCAGCTTTCAGAGCAGCCCCTTAAATACTGGGTTGAGTATGCTGAGTCTGTTCTTGCCTGTCTGTGAATGGGTTTCTGCAATGATAAATTGGGGTTGCCAAGGACAGAGAGTGGATTGATGAAATAAAGTGGAAAAAAACCACCCTGTTTTAGTTGTTGTTTTCCATATACAGAGATAATGTCTTGCCAGGAGAGAAGTAGGAAGTACTTGCATGGTGCTGAGGACGGTGTTAAAACTCAGCTGTCCTTTGCCCTCCCCACAGAAGGAGGGAACACCTGCTGCCAAGCAGTACTGTAAACTGGTGCTGACAGGTTACGTCATAAAAATTAATCTGAAAAGTTGCTTATTTTTTATTTTATGTAATAGTTATTACTGAATAACCCACAATTACAATAGACATGAGAGAGTTTATTTGTGATCTGCCCCCCTGCCCTGGGAATGACAGAGTGTTTGATCTGTAAGTTGTTCTGGTTTTTGATCAGCTGGGAAGGAAAGTAAGTCCTCGTGGATCAAATGCTAGATGTGGTTGTGGGCTTGGCATTGAGTTCTTCGGTAATCATCAGGTCATTCTTCTGCTTTTTTTGTGTGCTTATCTGCAAGATTTCCTTTTTCTTACCTTGTGCCAGTCTTGTCTCCTAGGCAAGCTTACTCAAGAATAGTTCACTGAGACTTTGATTTTGAATAAAGCATTTATGGGGATGTGAAAAACAATATGTAAGAGTAACAACTGATTTATCTGGACATTTCAGCAACACAGGAGAAGGCTTTCTTTAAAATCTTGCACTGAAAAGTGTGTTTGTCATTCAAAATTTCTAAGGGAAAACACTTTCTGAAAAGTAAACCTTGTTCCTTGGGAAGGTCATATAATGAGCTTGTTCCATCTACTGCAACTTTTATGCCACTAGCCTTATGCCTTCCAGTAAGAGTTTACAAAATTTTTCCCTTAGATAGCACATCTTTTTGTCCTCCCCATCAAATAGCAGGAGTTCAGTAGTTTCTATAGTAGGCCTATAAACCAGATACAGTATTCAAATTTGAGAAACAATGGAACTGAACATGTTGTAAGACACCCTTGCATATATTTCAAGCATTGAGATTTTAGAGCAGTGCATTAGGATGTCATGTTCTTCTCTGTTCTACCACAACTCTCAGAGCTTTTCTGTCTCATTAGGGGAAAAAAAAAGAAAATGAAAAAAGGGAGGAAACCTCTGAAATTTGTGATCCTGTTTGTATTTGCCCAGATTTGCAGAGGCATATGGGAACATACATTGACTACACAGGAACTAAATGTCCTTGTAACTTTGTCCCTGGGGGACTGTGGTGAGACTCCTGCTCACAGTGCAAATCAGGATCTGCAGAATAAAATGATGGATTTTGTCTTAGCACTTTTAAATGGAATAACATTTTAATGATATGTGCTGTTGGCGTAATCCTTCCAAAATGGACAATGATTTATATATTTCATGTGAGGACAGGATTCCTTAGGGGATGACTCATTGTTTTAGTCTGGAATAATTCCAGTGGGAACCTTTTTCAGAAATGGTTGATGCATACCTTACATGGTCTTAGTTAGGGATTTTTTAATTTTATTTTTTTTTGTCTTTCATTTTGTCCGATAATATATGTTCTTGGCCTATTAAAATTAAACTGTCTCTTTCCCTTCCGAGTCAAATCCAGTTGGTATTTACTAAGACCTTATATGGAGAAGGAGTGTGTGTATATATAAAAATACATGGATACATAAATATCTTTATGTATGTAAATATACATAAACAGAGGGGGAAAAAAAAGTGGATCTGTTGCACAGGCAAAGTTTATTTTTTCATAAAGGGGTGAATTTTGCTTTAAACATATCTTTTCACATCCTATTTTGAACCCAAAGACAACAATTGGCAGCATAACTACTTCCATTTATAGAAATAATTCAGTACTGTAGATTGTGGGACTACACTTGTGCTATGGCCTATGAATACTGAATTAATAGCCTACAGAAGCAGTACAGACTTGTGACATCTGATATGAAAACAGACTGTCTTCACTCACACTCCTGGTCTGGCTGTACTTTTTGTCCCCTTTTGAAATTGACGTTGCTGCTATTATGAATCAATGCAGTCAAGAGCTCTGTAGCATGGACAATAAAGATGAACAGGGGAGCATAACTGCCTTAGGGAGTCCTGTAGAGTGTTCCAGTAAAGGACCTACTGCATCAAGAAATTAAGGTAATCTCCCATTTGTCACCCCTTCTGAAGATGGGTAAATCATTTGCTATTCTTCCGTCATTGTGGACCTTCCTTGATCTCTGTGACTTTTCATCAGTGATAGGAGACTGAGTCTACCATGCCACGAGTGGTCTCTACACTCTTGCCTCCACCCCTTCTGGCAGCATGGACTACTAAGTGCCAGGATTTCTTAAAGATCCTTGACTTCTTTTTGACTGCTTATAACTTCTCTCATCATTGAACTCGGTCTGTGGTGCAAAGACTGGTTAGACCTTGTTGGTGAAGCCTGAAGCATAGAAAGCATTGAGCACTTCACCCTTCTCTGTATCTGCTGCTCCTAAAAGTCATCCACCCCATTCAGTAGTGCTCCCACTTGTTTTGTTCCTTTTGCTACTCATGTGATTCTAGAAGCTCTCATAGTTCTTAACATGGCTTGCCAATTTTGACTGTAGCTGAGCTTTGGCTTTGGTAAAACCACCCTTACATACCTAAGAAATGTTCCTATGTTCATCCTTATCTCTACCTCATTTGTATGACTTTTTGCACTGGAAATCTGTCAACAGATTTCCCAGTTTGGCCACATTGGACTACTGATATGGTTATTTGCTTTCCTGAGCACAGGGCTGGAGCTTTCTTGTGCTGAGAAGAGCTTGTCCCTGAAAAGAGCCTTATCTTTCAGAGATGTTGCCTGCAGGATGTCACCTACCTGTTCCCTACATCAGACATTATCTGCCTTTCTGAAGCTCAGAGCATATACTCTGCTACTATTTCTTTTGTCTGTAAGACAAAGTGCTTAAAGTTCAATTAAAACATTTTGAATATCAGCTGCAAATGTCAGGTTTTCAGTATGGAGTTCAGTATGCATCATGGAAAGCAGTGACCAAGGAAAAGAAATTTTAAGAGCCAATCCCCAAAAAAACAGCAAATAGTGGTGTCAGTCAACCAGTCATAACTATAAAAAGGTTTCCAGTCTTGGGGACCAAAATCTCAAGACAACAGGTTACAAGGCTTCAGGTTACGTGATTCAAGTTTAGAAGATTTCATCATCATTGGGTCTGTATGAGAACCCTAGTCATGAAACCAAACCCCAAACAACTTACTGAACCTAATTTAGATCTGGATCTAAACTCCCACTTTCTTTTCCTCGTTTCCAATCAAAACAGGTTTTAGTTTTGGTTGGTTCGAGTTCCTGGTGAAATCTCTTGTTGGTTATTGTTAACTTTTTCCTCCCATCACTATTTGTGATCTCAAAATACAAACAAACAAAACAACAAACCAAAGCAAAACCAAAAATCAAACCCTGAAACAATCCCTTCTCCTCTTCACAGGCCATGTGTTTCTATTAACCAAAACCACTGACAACAAATGAAAATATGGAAAAACAGTGGTGGTTTCCTACCCTTTGTTTTTATACTTATTAATTATATTTGGGTTTGGTCCTAAAATGAGATGTAAATATTTCATAAATCAGGTGAATTTGTTGTTTTTATAATTATATTTTATTGGATAAATGACAGAATATATTTAAGTGGGCATAGATTCTACCCAAATATTTTATGTGTTTGTATTAGCAGTCTGTTACAGATGTATTTATTAAATCTGGCTCACAGATAAGGACTAAAAAAGTAATTTCTCCCTCCAAATATTGTGACTTAAGCAAATCTTGGAATAACTGATGCACATCAACTTAAGGCTCAGTTTTTGCCATAGATCTTAACTTACTTTTAAAGGAGTAGAACAACTTGATAGTTAGTATGGAGTTAGATGTATTGATTTTCTTCAGGGTCTTCCTTCTTGCCTTTTTTGAAGACTGGAGTGACATTGGGTTTCCTCCAGTCCTCAGGCACCTCACCTGTTCTCCATGATCTTTCTAAAATGATGGAGAGTGGTAGAGCAACAACATCAGCAGCTCCCTCAGCACTCATGGGTGAAGCCCATCAAGGAGCATGGATTTGTTGTGCTCAGTTTATGCAAGGGATTTCTAACCCAATCCTCAATGACCAGTGGAGAGACTTCCTCCAAATGCTAGATGACAAAGGTTTTTTATTCCTTTGTTGTGGTGATCCCTTCAGAAATAGTAAAATGGATGCTCTAGAGGTAATCAGCTTCTATGTGTTTGAACAAATTTGTTTAAGAGTTAGTATTATGTTAGTGAGGAACAAAAGTTTATCCTGAAGATAATCCTGCAGATTGGTTGGCAGGTAAAATATGTAACATGGCAGAGGAAAACATTTGGAAACCCAGACTGCCAATGCAGGTTTAAATGGGATTAAGTAGATCTAGACCTTGTCTCTTCCCAAAACAGGTGCAGGAATCTGGCAAGATGTGGCCAAAGTCTTCTCTTTTTCACTACAGTGAAGGGACTTTGGCTTGGTCTAGGACAGCAGTACAGTGTTAGTCTATGATGTGAGGACATAAAAAATTATTGGAGGAGGAGGAGGTGATTTGAAGGTCCTGTGGTTCCTAGGGGGGTGCAGTTTACACCCCATCTTTTATTCCCTCATGGCACAATCTAATCTTCATACAACAGTGTCAGTATGATTTTTTTTTTTTTTTAATTCAGTACAGAAGAAGCAGCTGGTTCTTTAGTCTGTGTTCTGATTTGCATTGAGTGATCCATCCTTTACCTTGGTGGAATTTGGTGAGCAAAACCAGAGCACATACAAGATTGCAAGTATCTGCTGCTCAGATGGAGGCACTGAGCACAGGAAGGCCGCAATTTGTTTTGCATGACAAATTCATCAGAACTATAAAGCATTTTTTTTAAATTACGATTTTTAGAGAGTTAGACAGTGTTTACATACACAATACTAGTCTGTATGCAGACAGAGGCTGGAGTTGTGCCAAATGCCTGCAAATTCAGAACCCCATCCTCAGCTGGTACTTATCACTGTAGCTCCATTGACTTCAATGAACTGGCGCCAGTTTACATTAACTGAGGAGCTGTTGCATTATGTGGAATGATTTCTCTTTTACTTTTTGCTTTCATTTTTTGATGAAAAACATGGTAATATCATCTTAGCTCAGAGGAGTCTTTATTTGGGAGATCTACCTCGTCTTTCGGTGATAACTTTTTCTTGTCTTTTGATTATTCCTGTTTCTGTACAACTTATGATCTATTCATACTAGCTTTCTAAAAGTAGGATGTTAGGGGTGTCTTATACTTCTTGACCTAACCCTGTTGGACCCATATAGAATTTTATGGGTTAAAATCTCAGAGCTGTAGGGTAATAATTGCTTACCCTGTGATTAAAAAATGCATTATATCATTGAAGTGGTATTCCCTTCACATTTCTGTGATACATAAGCATATCCCATAAAATAGCAATCAGATGGGTATTTTTGGTCATTTTCCAGGGGCTCATGGAAGCATTGGCTGAAGGGAGACTGGTGATCAAAACCAGTCGCAAAAGATTCTTCTCCTAAATTTAAATTCTCTCTAGGCTATATATAATAAAATTAAAGCTGCCTCGGGCTATGATGCTGCTGGCTAAAATGGGTAACAAGGTCTGAAATAAACTTTGTCACACAGTACTTTGTCCAAGACAAGTCCATTTGTATTTATACCTTCTAGTCCTGTCCTTCCATTTAGGAACTGGTCCAACCTGGGAAAATATTCCCTTTACATAAATATTTATTCATAGGTCCATTCTAAACTGTGTGTAACTGTTTAAGAGTCATTTCATACTGCTTATGAATTTCTTTTTAAAAACTTCTTTGGACTCTGAGGATCCCTTTGCAAAACTTTTTCTTCCCTAATTACTATGTTGTTGTCACTTCTCCTTGAGAAGAGGAATACTGTGGATTCCTTTTCTGCTATATGTAAAAATTCTGCTTTATCTTCATCTTTGCTAGAGTTGTTTTGGACTCTTTCCAATTTTAAATGAACTTGTAGTAAGCAATGAGTGTTTGAAGATGGACTTCATGTCTGATGTTGAATGAGCGTGTGAATTTTTCTTCCTAATCTTTTGTTACTCTCTTACCTACCCTGTATTTTCTCATGCAGTCATCTTGAGTCATGTAGCCACAGTCTGGCCAGATGTTCAGAAGAGATCTGCTTCCATTTTGGCATTTTATTATTAAGTAGTCAGGTGTCATGGGTTAGGGTCAGGGCAGCCCTTTAGACCTATAACAGATGCTCCCTGCTAACCCCCTTCCTTCCCAAGGGGAAGAGAAAGGGAATGAGAGAAACTCAGCGATTAGAAAACGGAACTAGAACAGCTTGAATGAAAATAATAATAATAAATAGAATATAAACAAATATATACAAAACCAGTATTGAACCCAACCTGCCCGCCATGCGTGTGTGAAATGAGGATTTCTGGGTAACATAAACTTTTGAAAATTAATGTCACTTGCCTTAATTGGAGAGGAATTTCTTTGAAAAGTGAGCCTATATTAAGAGTTTCTGATTTTCTGAAAATTCCTGTTACATAATTTTTACTACTATTACTTCTTAACCTAGGGTATCAGCAGCCTTCTCTGAAGTGTCGTTTTCCTTAAAATTAAAGACATGGAAAGAAATTCCTAGATATAAGGAGGCAAGGAAAAAAACAAACCCAAAACTGTTGACAACACAACAATTCATTCATTTCCTAACATCACAGGTCATGTACTGTATTTTAACTTAAACAATATGGCTATTGTTCATAGGGGAAAACAAGCACAGTTTATGTAAAGGTTAAAAGACCAAAAAGGTTAAAGGCTGGTTTGTTTTTGGCAAGCTGTGATTTGCTTCTCTCAGGTGAAATATGGAGGTTTCATGGTCTGGCAATTTGCTGAGCTCTTTGCTGGAGTGCCTACAGAAGAGATGAGACACAGCTGAGTTATTGTGACTCAGTTCTTTGCGACGGCCAATCTTGTCTTACTTTGTTTCCTCGTGCTATATCGAGCTCTGCTGTTTTCATTTATGTTGTAAATTTTGCAGGGAAGGAACGGCCTCCTTCCTGTGTTTTCATACGGTATCTTATTCTGTGCAAACCAGATATCATCCAAAAGCCTTCTTTTCCTTCATAACTTTTTAATAGATATAAAGAGGTTTTTCAGTGTTATTTGGTTGCAAGAACCGAAATCCTTGGAATTTCAGTAGAGAATTGACTGCTTAACTGCCCTTCAGAGTCTCTCTGCTCTTTTAGCTGCCAGACAGCTTGCTATGGGGTTTTTTATTAAGTCATTATCTAAAGCCTGTCTCTTTAAGGGACTTGGGATGAGGACTTTTAGTTTCCCAGCCACTTGGATTTATCAGTATCTGAGAAGAATTTTGAGGATCACTCCACAACAGAAATTACTTGTGTCACTACTGATAAAGTGGTATTAAAAGTTGCAGCAGTTCTCCCTGATCAGCTCTAATTAAGTTCAACCATTTTTCTCTTTAGAATATACCGCAAATGATATTTTGTAGCCAGAATAAAGAAAAATTGTTCACACAATGCTGGTATTGAAATTCCACAGTACAATTTGGCACTCCTAATTAGGAGAGAGGTGTATCAGTAATAGGTTTGGCACTTAAATGCAGTAATACTGATGTTTATGGTAGAAAGCACTATTTAATTGTATATATATTAGAGAAATGTAGAGAAAACCATAAGCTCCTGATTTGAAAATGTAGTGCTGATATTGTCTATACAGTTGTGTCAATGCTACAATTCTGTAGTTAAGTTTGCAAAAACAAGTGCTTCAATTTTGGCACTATGGAGCAGATTTTTTTCTAAGACATTTAAGAGTCTAATTGTGCAGATACATGTTTTTCAGTAGTTGCTTGTACAGCTTGGGTATTATTGGCTCTGCCTTTTCTGTTCCCCTGGGAACAGTGTTCTCAGTGTTTCTGGAAGTCAGTCTATACTACTCTAGGTACTCGAATAGGTATGGAAAAATGGTGTGGCTTTCCAGACCTGGCTTAGTATCTGGATATATCCAGTAAGCTATTTACTTGTACACAACACATTATAAAAATAAGAAAATGCACTGTTTAATATAGACTGGTTTAGACTTGCATTCTTTCTCCTATCATGCAGAGCAGTAGTACAATGATTTCTTTCTGTTCTAGCTGTATTTCCCAAACAACACTGTTATGTCCCACAACAGGTAAAAGCAGATAGCCAGGGCTGTGGAGGCTGGTCTCTTTGTCCAAGCATGTGAAATTTCAGTATAATCCCGCTGCAGTCTTCTGTTTACACAGCCATACTGTCCTGGGACAGCAAGTTGCACAGATTGCAAGCATTCTTGCTACGAGGAATCTGGGTCTGACAGGAATAGCCGATTCCCAAAGCTCAGCTCTGTTTAGAAAACTGGCTCTATTATCTGAGATTATGGCAGAGAGCAAACACTCCTCCAGTTTACCATAGCCATACCATCAAAAGAAGCTTTCTTCTAGGAGTTTGAGTTAACAAACAGAGCATATTTTCCCAGGAATGACCGTTTCCTTCGAAGATGACGGGCAGGATTGCACTAACAGTGCAATGCTGTTTAAGTTGGTTTTACTTGAAATAGCCACAGAGCAGGAGGCAGAACAGCGTGTGGCACAGAGGCTTCTCACCAGGCCACATGAGCTCACTTGCACAGGGGCGTAGGCTGGCTGCGTACATTTTGCAACTGTATCTTGGCTAAGAGTTCCTGATGAGAGATGTTTTCAATGTGTGGACTTTGAGTATCCCAGTTTGGCACTGGGCTGCATCTCCACTTGTGGTGTAGGCCAGGCCAACCTATAAAGGTACCCTTGGAGCCATTTGCTAGCACAGTGCTTTAGAGGACATGATAACACACAAGTAACAGGAAAGCTGTTGACTTAAAAAACCCACCCCTTTACTGTAAAACATCCTCTTTCAAAACAAGCCCCTTCTGTTATTTATATAGTTGAGCGCACTGTGTTTGGGGGATGAGGGGTCACTGCTGTATATCAACACACTCCACATTTGAAGTATAGCCCTTCAGCCATATTTCTTCTGGGGCGCGATTACTTTGTTAGAATAATAGTTCAATGAAAATATGGTTCCTCTTAGCAGATGCTCAACCCCTACATAGCAATTACTGTTTAATGTTTATTTTGCAGTGGTCACCGAGAGCTGTTGAGTCACTGACATCTTTCTTGAGAGCCCTGGGTGGTTTTTATAGTGCCATTTGATGAAGTCAAAATCTGATTCTCAATGTCTATTGTTTTTCATGGTCTTTTAGAAAACTCTTCTAAAAAAAGACAGTGTTAACTGATTAGGGGCCAGTTAACATGGCCAGAGAGAAAACAGCAGAAGGGTGTGTGACTTGTGAGTGTCATCTTCATACATACAGAGGTCGAGAGACTGACACAGCATATACAGATAAGAAGCCTTAAATATATGCTGAGTGTATTTGTAACGTGGTCCTTGTTAATCCTCTGTTTCCAAAAAATGATTAAGTGAATGAAGACCCTACATTCCATTGTTTTATTCTGATGTTATGGCAAAAACCTTTGAAAAGGTGGCTCAGGATTCTAATTCGTTCAACTGTTGCTGGCCATGTTAGTCACTGTGCTAAGGGAAGAATAATACTTCTGAGGCTGACTCAAGAAATCTGGATATAATTTTCAACTGTCACAGTGACTCTGTACTGCCTTAAATAAGTCATGCAGAGATTGCTTGAGGAAAGAATGTGAACTTCTGACTGGCGCCCACATTTTCAATATTAGATTTTTGAAAATCCCTGATTATTTGTCATGTAAGCCTGAAGATGCCTCTATTTCTGCTGATTTTTTTCCCTGAGACGATTAATTAGGTATCTGGCCATGGCCAGCCCTGCTTCGTTCTTAATGTTACCACCAATTTAAGGACTCATGACTCAGCTCCCCTGTCAGGCACTGGAGCCCAGCTTCCCTGAGTGGACAGGGGCTCCCCTCAAAGGCATGAGAGAGATGGCTGTTCAGATTCAGAGATCTGTTTGCTGGTGCCTCTGGAAGTTTCTAATGGAAGTAAATAGTAAGTAAATAGTGTAATGGGTATGAGATGATTACTCGTATGGTTCTTTCCGTTTCCTCCCTTGACTCCCTAATGTGCATTCTTGTGTCAAGAACTACTGTTGATGCAGCACCACAATACCACAGATTTTAAAAAAAGGAGGAGGAACAAGAATCAATTAGATGCAATTATAATTACAGTCTAGTGACTGCAAGTTTGTTCTGGCTGATTAGACAAGCTGAATGAGAAATTTCCTGATCACGAAATTTTGTATCATACCACCACATGTACAATCCTTTGTTTACACAGTAACCTCCATATTATGCTTTGTTTATTTTAAAAATCAACTCCTATTTTTAAAATATAATTACACGCCAGTAAAACCAAAAGGAACATTGGCATTGTCATTCACTCACAGCCTCCTTTTGTTACCATCTTTCCCCCTGGCAAATAAAATAGAAAATCATACTTTCTAATAGGTTCATTTGTAAACTCAGCAGATGCGGGCAAATGAGGGGCAAGTGAGGCAGCTGCATGATCAGGATTCCTGACTTGTGAAAGCAGCTTTTTGGCAGTGTCAACCATGTCTTTGGTTTGTTTTGCTTTAGCTGATCTCTAATAAGGCCCCAAATTTCCTCCTTGTTCTGGTTGCTGCTGAATTGCTGATGAGTCTGATAATGGCATCTCAGGGTCATCTGGCTGAAGGCTTGTGGGAGCTTGGACTGTTCATACAGCCCAAAAGGACTGATCTATTTTTTTATTTTTTTTTTTAACCTGGTTCCCTTGCACAGTCCCAGGCATGATAATCTGTCAGATGCTATATTTGAATAACTCTTAGACATTTCTGGAGATTTGCAAATGAAGTCCACTGCTAGATTTCCCCACTGTGGTTTCATCCATTCTTCTGTATTCCAGTCAAGATGTGTTGTCTTTCTGAAACAGACACTTGTCTGAGTTGGAAGCCGTGGGATTGATGTTTGAGTCACTGGGTAAAACTGTATCACAGTGCTCTTCCACAGTGATGTGATTTAGGTTCCTTTGGTGCCAAGTGTGAGAGGGCTTGGTGATGTTATTTTTAGGAATTGCTGGAGACTTGACACTAAGAAGTCTAAACTCAGCGCTGCAGAAAACCTCCAGCAGGACCCTCTCGAGGACTAGCAGTGCAAGCCTGGATCAGCCTGTGCTTTTAATGTGCCTTAGTAAGGATTACTTTGTAAAAGCTTATGTTCAACAAACCTGTATTTATGTATTGTTCATTGCTTTTATTATTTATTTTTTTTTAAAGAAAAAAAAAAGAAGTCAGAGACTTTCTCTGTTAGACTGAAGTGATTGTGTCCTTGCCCAACTCCAGGTAATGTGGGCATTTGCCTCGTGAAACAACCACACATTTCAGAGGGTGGCACAATACGGTTGCTGTATTCAGCACCCTAGGCTTCTTGGAGTTGCAAAGGACCATCCATTGAAAAGTAACAAGAGAGCATGAGAAAGTTTGTGGGTGTTTACAGGAATTTGCATATTTCCCATTCATTTTCTATGAGAGACTTGCAAGGGCTGGCATTTCCTGACCAAAAAAAAAAAGGAGGGGGATGCTAGGAGGGGAAAAAAAGCACTTGTCTACATCATATTGCTAATCATGTATTCAAAGTCGCAGGAGGTATAGAAAGAAACTGAATAGGTCCATATAGATAATGGGACAGATAATTCTAAGTCTGTGCATAAGGCAGACTGAGAACTGTGAGATCTCGTGGCATGCACATGGCTGGTATAGCTGTGGGCGTCAGATCCAACTCAGACTTCTCAGAGATTAGGTGGTCTGTGGTGTTGGCTCCTTCTCCACAGTACTAGCCTTGGATGTGGAGATTACATTCACAGTTCCCAAGTTCAAACCTCAGTATACTACACACCCACAGATTCCCACAGTTGTGTCCTACAAAATGTCTCCCCTAACAGAAATCTCCCAGTTCTTGTGTGCTTTCTTTTCTGAACAACTTTGTTTCAAACAGAAGATTGAACCTAGCATGTTTTCCTAGGTCTCTCACATGTTAAACCTCAAGTTAACAAGTATAACTAGATCCCAACCCCTTCACTCTTTGTTGCAGCAGGACATTTACTGCAACTGCACCTCTGAATTTCATAGCAAACATTTAGCCTGTTTTGCCTGCCTGCCTCAGTGATTCTTCTGAAAATAGGTGAAGGATGTTTTGTTGCTGGAAGTTTATCTTCACATGAATAAGAAACAGTACAAGAGAAAAATTAATAACACCTATTCTCTTTTTTTCTCATTGCTGCTTGTTTTAGTTTACTAAGTTGCATGTATTTAGTGATCAGTCATAAGCACAAATAATATATAATTTGGGAACCATCAGTTAATGATCATAGCTCATCAAGGCTCCTTTGTCATAAGTGAAATACAGATTCAGGAGGAAGACCACATTGCTCTAAAGAGCTCGAAACCTTAGTAAACAAAGTAGAGAAAGGATGGATTGGAAAGGGAAACCAAGTCACAGAGTAGTGACGAGTGCTACAGAAGAACTGACAGTAGACATCTAAGTCTTACTTGTGAAACTGCTACCTCTGTGTCTTTTCCATGTGACTTCTTTGCCCATGTGTTTAGTTGAGTGGATCTTGTTCTTTGGGAAATACTACCTTGGCTCAGTTTAAATATGTGTATAGTGCTACTGTGGCTATAGAGACTTCTCATGTGACTACAGTTAAGAACCATATGTATGTGCTTTTTTGGACTGGGGTTTGTCATACATGTTACAGCAGTAATTAGACTTGCCTAAAATGAGGAATGAATACTTAGTTTATCCACGGCAAATAATTCAGCAAGTCTGTCATCAGTGTGCTTCTGCTCTGTACAGATATTGCTCACAGTAATTCATCTCTGTGGAAAGAGCCCATCAAGAAAGGCCACCCATTCTTTCCCAGTGAAGACCACCAATCCTTCAGTTGTCATGACTTCTCTGAGCCCATTGTTCCTTACTTCCTTTCTCATAAAATAATTCTGACTTCCATGACCTTTCTGTCTGCTCCTCCAACATGGATTTTAGAGCACCTACCACAGAAACAAAGCTGAATCCCAATGATTATTGGTCTTCATTCCTTTCACCCTAGATGGAGCTGTATTTTCCTTTCACTCCATTTCTGTTTAGACTTTCTTTTCCAATTCCTTTAAATTGTCTGTCTTGGCTGCGTGGTTTGCAAAGGCTTCTTGTACTGTTACTGTGTTTTTCTCACATCCCTCTGAAAGCCACAAGGTCAAAACAATGCTTCTAATCTCATTTGAAATCCCTTGTGTATGTTGTTTGGTTATGTTTTTGTGCCAGTTTTTTTGACAGATTTTTGCTTTTAAATAGGGGTTGCAATTTCTTCTCAGGGGTTGAAGATCTGGCTTCATAGAAATCAGTAAAAAGCTTACGTTACCTTCAGTCAGGCCAGGATTTTGTTCAGATTCCTGAAAGAAGAAAGATTGTTATTACTTCTTGTTCCCACCATTTCTAGATTGTTAGTAGACTGTATAGAAGTTTAAGAAATGTGAAAAAAATGCTAAGAGTGAGTACAGGTAAGAGAAAGTTTTCTTTTAGCCTGTATCAGAAGGATGAGTTTGGTTGTTTTTGTTGTTTGTTTTTTTTCTCAGATGTAAGGTTGGGTTTTTTAGCTTTAAATAGTATGTCTGGTTTTTTCTGCCATCCTTATTTACACTGAGTGTGTTCCAATCACCTCTGAAGTTAGTGAAAATGCTCCCATGGAACTCAGCAAACTTATATCAAATACACGTTATTGTTTCCACACTCCACATGAAGTCAAAGGGAAATTAGAAGGGCTACCTGTGGCATAAAATACTGCTCATTGCAAAAGCCGGAGCAGCTTTCCTATTCCCTGTGCTGTTTACTATCTCATTTGAGGGAATCTGATTTACAAGGATGTAACAACGTGTTGCCTACACATGCTTCAGTATCTGCATGAACCCTCAATCTTAATTTTCACACAGATGTCAGAGAGTTAAATACACATTTTTCTGGTTCTTGTAAAATAGCAGAAGGTGATAAAAGCCCATATATATTAAAGAATAGTATTTTTTACTGGTTTGGGTTTCAATCTGTATTTGCTGTATTTTTAACTTTTTTTTTTTGTCTAATACTTCTGTATAGAATATGTAGATTATAGTCAAGTTTACATCTCCATCTGAAATGTGCAGAAGAAATTTGAGAAGTGATGTTTTGAGTGCAGAAAGAATGAGAAAACAGGAGTGGGAAGCAGCTCTAAATTTTTTCTAATATGCTATAGAATTTCCAATAATACTGTAGATTCCTTATTTTGGACGCTTGGCAAAAACTGTATTGTGGTAAAATAAGGCATCATCATTGTGAGTTCTCTCTGTAAACATGGACAAGACCAGGTGAGGAATAAAAAAAAAAATAAATAAAAAATTGCACAGCAATTTGGCAAGACTGCTCTTTTGTAACAGGAAACTTATTTCTAACTAGAGCTGTGTATGAGACACCAGGCACTCCAAGTTGAATCTGTTTCACTAACTGTGCCCCAGGGGTTTGCTGACCAGTTAGGAGGATCAACAGAAGAAACAATAAAGCATTTTTATTATCCTTGAAGTCAGACCAGTGGGAATTTTTCAGACAAAGGCCTGCTCTAGATCTTTTTCATAAACTTACTTCCTCCAAAGTATTTGATAACAAGAGAAATAAAAATAATCAAAAGAAGGGGGAGGAAGAGGGAGAGAAAAACCTACCATTTGTTAATTAGACATTCAGTTGTTTTGGACATGTCAACATTTGGCAGCTCCATACCATATCTGTCAGTCGTTGGGTATAAGTGGTTGTGGACATGTCGCTATGTCAGGAAACAGTATGAGCAGGATGAAATTTGTACATACATGAAAAAAACACTGCTGTTTGGACCTGAACTGTATTTTCTCAATGACTTGCCACCTCATCACGATTATTGCATTCAGAGGTCTCAGACAAAACAAAAGGACTGTGCAAACATCCGTTGAGAGACAAGGATTTCAACTGGAGAAATGCTTTGAGTAGTTAACTGCATGTGATGTTCTCAGTGGTAGTGCTCTATCTGCTGCTGTCAGACCAAATAGTTTTCTCAATTTCTCTCACTGCCCAGGAAGATTGCAGCATTGGAGGTAAGGGAGAACTGCCCTTAGCTTAGTTTGCTGCCTCTGGGTCACACTCCGGATGTTTTAATTTGACAGAAATAAAGATCAAGCATCTCAAACAGTAGTACAGTCAACTGCTAGATAACAGTACCTCTAGAAGCTAGGACTTCTGAGTTTAGGCTTTTTTTCCTCTTATGCCTTACTCTGACCAAAGTCAGTCATTGCTGTAAAAGATGAAAGCCCAAACCCTTTATTTCAATGGGAAATAGATACATAAATACCTTTAAAGATTTGATTTAATACTGCATCTAATAAGCACTGAAGTTAATAGCACACCGTGAATCGATTCGATAAGAATAGGCTCAGACCCTTTTATACTGTTGTTGCAGCTGAAGTGTTAGACACTGCAGAAGTGTTGTTCTAAACCAGGTTTCTTAAGGAAGGTCACCTGATTTTCAGTGTTAGTTCTCTTGAACTCAATGAAGCTGAAGCTACTTTTTTACGCATCTGAAACTCTTGCATATTTAAAAGTAGCATCAGTGCGATGAATGATCAATTAAACTTTTCTTGCACCTGTTGACTTGAATTTTGAGTGACATTTTTCCATCCTATAATCAAAACCTGGCTTATGGATACCTCTGTATAATTTCTTGACCTTTATTTTTAGAGATAGCCATCAGGATTTCAAAGCAGTAAGTTAATCTAACCTTATATCACTGCCTTCTTTGGTGTCTATGAAGACTTAAAATAGACCAAAATTATTTCTCACTAAATATGCTAGTCAAAAACCTGGACATAGCACTGATGAACTGGTGATGGGTTGGGCCAACTTGTTCTTTTCTTTTGTTTCTTTTCTTTTGTATAATTACAAGTTCATCATTGATTTCCTTATTCTCAAAGTCATCAGAAGGCTATGGAAAACTTTATCCTGAAATGCTGGGTTTACTGGCTTTTTGTACTATTTCTTGAGGAAAAAATGTAAAAAAACGTGAAGAACTTGCAGAGTCTCAGCCCTGAAGTCTTTTTATAAGAAACTATTTTTTATTATTAGACACTGGACCAAGCTGCTCTGCAAATTTTCCACTCCTATTAACTGCAAATAACTTCCAGCTTGTATTAACCCTTTTTGGGCATGACAAGCAAAACTGTTCTGTATCCATGGGGTGCAGTGAAAGAAACAGATGAATTTGAGGCTGCGTCTGAAGCAGAGCTCTTTCATGTTGAGACTGTCTTTATGAGCTCCTCTGCTAACATTCTCATTTGTAACTCCCCTTAGAGAATGGAAATATTTTTATCAGCTAGAACAATTTTTAAATACATCCATGGTAATGATTTTTGATCTTGTGCCCACTGAAGTAAGTGACAATGTTCTTGTTAGACTTTGGGAAGTGGCTACGCTCTAAAAGACTGTCCTGAAAAGACATCAATATCTGATCGGTCCAAGCTGTAGCTCTAAATTCAGTTCCTCAATCTCTCTGGTTGTCTAAAGAAGTAAGCAGCAAGACATCGAATGTAACTGGGGCATGTAGACACTATCTAACAAAAACTGCTAACAGTAATAAAATATTAATACATGTTGAGTTAAAAAGGAAAGTAGCTCTTTTTAAGAGGGAAATCTCTATCTCTGTGCATTCCTTTCTGGAATGCCCATGTAATGCTGAGATCATGTTCCTGTCTTGACTCCTAAATCTTCTGCAATGGCTTAACTACAGTTAAGTGTAACTTAGGATGACAATTTTCAGGTGCCTTTATGGAAACTGACAATGGAAAGTACATGCTTCAAAAGCGTCTGTTGATTTGGAATCTAAAGATTCCCAGATTAAGGATGCTGAGATACTTAGAGCAAGAAATCCTATGTACCTGTCAGTTTGCAATTGACCAGAGCCCATCTGTATTTTCAATGCTCCACTCATGCAAATGAATCTGAAGAGTGACCCTATAATGGAGATAGAAGATGCAGACTTTGCTTTACAGGACAGATTTTTATCTTTTCTTTTTTTTTTTTTTTTAATAAGCGTTTCTTTTATGAAATGTAGAAATTTATTTTCACAGTGATTAAGACCTTTTATCAGAGAAATACAGTATAAAGTGGCTTCATTTAAGATGAAGCCACATCTTATTGATGAGGAAAGTTGTAGCAACGTGTGAGTAGGTATGAAAAAGGGGGGAAAAGTGGTTGCTATGGCTATTTAAAATTCTTTTGCTAGAAAGATTCCCAGGTACTATTGCAGTTTTTAATGGGAATTATGGCACAGAGGCACTGGCCTATAAACTTCATTAGGTGTTAAAAATATATTTGAACTTCTTAGCCAGACAAAATTAATGGCTGGCAGGAGGTCACACAGGAACCTTTTGGCAGAGCTGAAAAGTGTTTCCAGCTTCCCTGCGGTGCCTTCAGAAGGATTCTGGCTTTTCACTTTCTTTTCTGGGTATTGAACAAAGTTCTCCAATTCAGCATTCGCTGAAGCCACAAAAACCTCACCACAGGCTTGAACGGAAATCAGGTCATGTATCAAAAGGATGAGTAGCTGTATTATCACAAAAGTTACCTGAATTATACCTAATTATTCTGACCAGAAAGGTGGTCTTTAGAGTTTTACATGTGACTTTTTATTCTCATTCAGGTTGTAAGCTTCCTTGGTGGAATTTCTTCTGGCTTCTTTTTCAACTAAGGCATCTTCAGGCTGTGTCTTCTATGCTTCTGCTGGTTACTCTCCTCCCATGATGTCCCTCAAAAATAATCACGACAACAAAAATAACTAGTCTCTTTTAGGAGCTGTCACCAAAAAGAAATATTACTAAGTCAATATTTTTACTGCTTGATTTATTTTTTTTTCTTCAGGACTTTGCTCTATAGGCTTCAAATCACTAGTTAGGAGATTACTATGATGGCAGCTGCAGTAGCCTGATGGTTAAATCCCCTATCCATTCCTGTTTGCTTAATTAGGGATTCTGAATCATGTCCACATATCAGAAGAGGTAAATGTGTTTTCTTTCTCTTTTCATCCACCTGCTTGGCTGTGCTGCTAATAAGAATGAGTCTGCAAGGTTTTGGGAGCCAGTTAGGCTCCAGGGTTTTGAAATGGAAGTTGTTGTTGGACTCTGCTGAACCTGATGCACCAGAAGAGATCTCATTACAGGTTTGGGCCCCAGGTCATAAGAGAAAACAATAGATGGATGAAATCCACATAAAGGGGAGGGAAGATAAAAGGAGCAGAGCTGGGAAAGGTTTGGGCTAGCTGGAGGAGGGAAGGCTTAGCCTGGTTATCTAGTCCAGTCCCAATGTGAGGTTTAGTATTTCTGTCTTCTGTGGAGGCAGACAAACAAATAAGCAGGGAAAAAAATCAACAGAGAAGCATGGCAGGGAAGCAGAAGTATGCTAGATAGAAAACTACTGTAAGCTGTATTATTGATGTGGAAACTTTGAACATGTGCGTATCCCAGAACTAAAGTTGTGATAATTTAGCCTCTGATAAACAATGTAACTGTGTATCCAAATTGTAAGATGACTGTCTAGAAGAAAATATTTTCTTTTTCAAATTAAGCTAGAAGACTAAGATTTAGTGCTGGAAAGCTATGCCGTGTGCTATGATTTCTTCTTATGACTGTGCCAATCTTCCTTAATTTATTAATTCATCCTTGAAATTTGAAAGGTAGAAACTTTTATTGTACTGCTTAGCTACACACAGATATTTCTGTGAAAAGGGGAGGAGGATGAAGCAAAGGATGGAGATGGACTCTTAAGTGTGTTTTATTTTGTTTAAAAGTCCCATGTTAAAAATAATCCCTTTGCATTCAACTGTAGAAACAGTGTCAGAATCCATAGGGGGCTGTTGTGTTTTGACAAGACTGCTCAATTTGTTTTTCATTAAGCATAATTATTTATTGCAAGGCATGCAAGTAGTGGTAATGTCATCCGATTCTTGGGAGGAGGGTGGGGTGTTTTGCTTTGGTTTTGTTGTTTCTCTCTGTGTCTTGGTTTAAATTTATCGCAATCACCCAATTTTTTTGACAAGTTAAAGGGAATGTGTTTGGGATACATCTTAAAAAGTATTGTTTATCCTGACAAAAAGAACAGCAAAAAGAGTAATCTTGAAAGATTTCTGTAATGGAAATGAAACTATCAACGCAGAAATATGAGGAAGAAATTACACCCATTAAATACATCTAGGCTGTTGAATGATATGATGGCTGCCTATTCAAGTTGGAAATTTTACACATGATTGAAGCTTTATTTAGTCTAATGAAATGTGCTTCCTGAATGCTACATCTGAGTGACGGCGTGACCTAGAGCACAAAAGAAAGTATTATGTGATTAGACTGAGATCATTCTCATTTAAAGTCATTGTGATATAATTTTAAGTTTTTAATTAGCAGCATATACTTTTGTGTCCATTGCCTCTTTTACTGCAAATAACCTTTTTAGGTCTTGTCCTTCCCACAGGCTTGTTTGAAACTCATCACAGATTAACAGCAAAGGGGTTTGGTGGTCATTGATTTTATTTATTTATTTATTTACTTTTTTTTTTTTAAAGCACCCCCCCCCCCCCCCCGCATGTTTGGGGGTGTGGGGGAAGGCGGTTGTTTTAAAAAGGCGCCCCCTTCGTTGGATACTTTCTTAGGTTTTGGGTTTGT
>JANHFX010011995.1:0-17131 GCA_027560015.1 Chloroceryle amazona | reverse complement strand
CTCTCCTCTCCTCTCCTCTCCTCTCCTCTCCTCTCCTCTCCTCTCCTCTCCTCTCTTCTCCTCTCCTCTCCTCTCCTTTCCTCTCCTCTTTTTTTTCTTTATTGATGAAGAGAAAACTGGGGGGAGCACAGATCAGTCATACTTTGAAGTGTGCAATACTTCATGTAGGATGTAGAAGCACATTTTTCAGACACCTAGCCTGGCCTGCTGCTGAGCACTGTTTTTAGACACCTGGACTGAAGAATCCCAGTCTTCTTGATTCAAACGCGACACTTGTCCTTGGGTTTAGTTTTTAAGGTGTTTAACACTTTAGTGTTCAAGTCGGTACTTTAACCTTGATTAGTTCATATGAAATTTTTATCATGGGCTTTGGGTTGGCCATTTCATGAGAAATAGTGTTACAGTAAGAAGAAAAAAACCAAACCAAACAATATAACCAAATCATTGAATCGTTGCAAAGCCACTAAACATGCCTATGAAAAAACTTTTCCACAGTAGTAATCTTACATGACTTCTTAATTTACTTTGTACTTAAACCAAGCCATCCTGAAATGTTCAGAGGGGAAAGAGAAAGGTACAAAAGAAAGAGAAGAGAAATACAGAGCAGAAAGAAGGGAGAGAGGATAGCATCTCAGAGAGAGGATGACTTGTCTGAAAAAAAAAGGAGCATATGTTATAAGGTATATGTTTTAGTAAAGACGCCAACCCCCTCAAATCTCCACTACTGTCACCATTCCTATACAGTTTCCATCAAACTTACAGCCTCAATATGTGAAACAATCCATCAGTCTCCCCTAGCCATGGAGAAATCCTGCTGCCCAAGGCACAGATTGATTTTCCTGTGAGTGCACAGACAACTCCAGGCTAGGTTAAAAAAAAAGAAACAAAGTAAAGCAAAGGCTGACAGAATACCTTCATTTTCACTTCATCATGGGCAAATTCCACCTATTTTAATTCATTAGAGATTTCTCTCCCATATTCATTTCTGGTTTCCACTTAAATATCATATACTTTCATTTAAAACTAAGTTCTTGCACACAGAGAACTAAACTCTTATATGTAAATAAACAGTGCAAACCAGGAATATTATTCAAAGCTCCAAGAACATTCTCTGCATTGCAACACATTGGAAAATGTATCTGCCTTTTCCTTTCCCAGACTTTGTGAGCAGCTTCAGGAATAAATTATCCAAAACTATCTGAGGCTGAGTTTGTGACAAGAACAATTACCATTATACCTACGTATATGTTTTGTTCACTAATACTTGAATTCTGTGCACGGGCTGTGCATGTGAAGGTAGTGGAACAGCCTTTCTTCTGGAGTGCTCATAACCTAATTGGGTCTGTAATGGGCTCAGGGTCTAACTCCTGAGGGAAAATATCAGCTGGGTGTTAACTAGTGTGTGAAAGGTATAAGATTTTTCTTGGATAACACTGGAACAACTTCAGAAGGACTGTCTTGGACTATGTGAATCTTTCTTAATTAAGGGGAGGTTTTTTCGTCTAGCTAAAAGACTGTCTCTGTCACAAGCACTCTTCTGGCTCCTGAAACCTAAGTTTATGCTGGGATGTCAGAGGACCTGAATTATGCATGTGGTCAGCCCAGAGGGACATCTTCTAGCCTTAAAATCAATACATCTCTCTCAGATATGAAGGAAGGAAAAGACAGATGGTAGCATAGAGTTTGTACATTTACAAATCACCCACAGAACTGATTACTTCAAATTGATACAAAAACATAAGCTGAAGCCAACTTTCCTTCATCTTTTCCCATCAATTGCACGGGAGCGGCTTCAGGCAGTAGCTGAAAAAGGACTATGGCTGATGACAGTGCTTCGAGGAGCAGAGGGGTTGCAGGTAAGCAGCAGAGCAGGCCAAGGGTGGTAGCCTAACAGATCAGAAAGACCAAGAGGCAAAAGTGGAGCTTGATTCTGCAAGGCCTTGACAAATACATTTACTTCCAGAAGTTTAAATCTTGTGCTTGTGCCTTCTGCTGAGGATGAGAGCTCTGTGGCGAGTAGTAAGAATATTCTCTACAAGCACAGCCTTCACAAAGCAGAGTAACAAAGATGTGCATTTTCCCATTGCTGCACTGAGACCCCACCATCAGACTGGCTGACTGCCATATGGAATGACTGACATAAGGGCTTATTCTTTCTATAACTGCAAATCCAGGTTTGATTCACGCTCTGTAAACTGCTCAGTTCCAAAGGCTTCACCATCTTTTCTCAGTAACCACACTTTGTGATCAGTATTTTCAGGGGCCATTGACACAGCCTTCAAGGCATCCCATCTGTGTCTGTTGTTGAAGAGCTTATCTAAATAGCTGCGTTAGAATTCACAGGGAATTAAATCATATTAAAAAATAAATAAATAAAGACATTGAGTATAAGACCTCTAAATAATACCCAAATGGATTTATTACAAGTGTCAGCGTGTTGCAACATCCAAATGAACATTCAGGAGAGAAGTCCCAGGAAATATCAGACCCTGCACAGTTTCTTTCAGACAACCCTTTCGTACATCATTAAGTCTTGCCTATAGTCAGTCAAGCCAAACACAGCATGCTCACATTTCTGCATTTCAGCCTGTGCTAAATAAATGGGTTTTCCTATTGTTTTTTAATGACAGATGTTTCCCTTTGAAGCTTCATATGTTAGCATAGGTCATTCTCCTGTCTCCTTAAAATTCTCTATGTGCACATGAATGGAGGTGAAACACTGCAGTGGTCAAACATGCAGATGTGCGAAGAGACCCCTGCATGACAATTTTTTTCTAAGCAGTGTCTGTCCATCACTGTTCCCTGCACTCCTTAAGCAACAATGTTCTTCCCCCCTACCCTTGTATTAAGAACTTCCCTAAACCATCTAGATTCCAAAAAAATGACCGGAGTCAAACTTACTCAGGAGAGCTGCCTTCTCTATTAGGCATTTGTTTGAGGCCAAGAATATAGCCTAGCCTAAAACAAGACCTTGGCAGATAGTGGCAAGAGCTCACTTCAAAGAGTTTAGGAGAAATCTGTTCCTGATTTAACCTCGTGCCTCCAACCAGCAAACACCAAGCAGGCTGCCTTGCCCCATGTCCCCCCGCCCAACCTGCCAGCACAGCATTTTCCTGCACTTAGTCTGCTTTAGTCGGGGATGTGGTGAATTCTCATTTCTGACCATTTTCATCGTCCCAGCCAGAGGGATGCCATGGCTGGGCTGGGACATGCATGCCCCACGGGGCACCGCAGCTACAGCTGCACCTCTGTGCCAGCAAAGTGCACCTTCTGCAGACCCGGCTTAAGCCCTCACCTTAGCTGGACTATGAGCTGATAAAAACCAGTCTTGTGAGGGGGGTAACCTAACCTTTACAAACATAGTAACTCATGATCACATTTGAGGATTAAAAGTATACTGTGGCTGCTGCCTTCATCTTCCTTTTAGGAACAACAGTGAAGCCGAGCTGTTTAATTGTCAAGCTTGCTTTTGTTAAAAACACATTCCCTTTTATTCCCCAAACATGACATTCTTAATTGCACCTATAAATTACTTCTCCAGTACTGTGGTGTAGCAGCACAAAAGGCAAGTTTTGAAATGGAATCTGACAAAGCTGCAAAAGTACATAAACCATAACGCATCCGTGCTGAAAATTGCAGCTTTCATTAGGGATTTTTTTAGTTGTTTCCTCATTGGTCAGTTGCAATAAATAAAATGTTAAGAAAAAATCCCAACCAACAGCATTACCAGAGACTCTGCTAAATATCCTTCTATATCCACTCACTTCTAACATTTTCAGCCATTTCCTCCACTACGGAGTGTGCATTCACACCCCCGTGCACACACACATGTGCACAGGCAACAAAGAGCATCTTTTCATCAGGAAAAATACCCTGCATGAGGCTACAGACTCAAGCAGGCTAAAACATTTCATTACGACACCCCCACAGTTGTTGTCAGGGAGGACGCCTCAATATTTTTTTCTAAAGAACACTGAAATGTTTTTGACATTCCTCCCCTTCCTCCAGCAAACAAATATTTTATCAGTTTACCTTTAAAATAATATGCTTCCTGTCTCCTTCCCAAGTGCCTGGCCAGAAGAAATGACCTTTCCTGCCACAGAACAAGTTTCTCTTTATTTCAGCCTGTCTTGCCTCTTGTAAGCAGGGCAAGAAGCAACCAAGGCTGCAAGCGCAGGAGCCACGGGACTGCCTGGGATGCCGGGAGTGAAAGGCGCATTTATTCTGCCTCGCCAGAATCCCAGCCCCTGGGCTGCAGGCATCTGTAGAGTGTTCCTTGGACCAAGTGTGGAGAATCACATTTCTGCTTAATCAGGCTGGCTGCCTGGAGAAAGATGATTGCAAGCAGATGTACCCGTGTTCTCATCTGAAAGGAATTTGGGCTTTTCTGTTGGCGCTCTGATGAGTGACCAGCTCTGGGGAGTAGTGCACTGTAATTTCTTGCACGTGCTGGGAGCCAGTGTGCACCAGTGCAGCAAAGCTGAGCCCCAGGATCCAGGAGGTGAGTGTAGGGATGGCACACCAAGGGTCAGCAGGAGGGCCAGGGCGATCACAGTTGGTTTAAAGAAGCTTTCGATGCAGTTACAGCTGTATTTTGGAGGCACATTATGTATTTTTAGTGCCAGAACATTTAAGACAAGATACATATCCAGGCATTCAGTGGAAATAGCTGTACCTTTTGGACCATACCTCAGGATATCTGGCCACACAAGGGTGAATATTCGTGGCCATGGCACATACCTAGGCACACACTGGTGAAGCAGCTGTACACAGTTCAGATGATCCATATGGGACTCACCTAGAGCCAGCCAGCCACACATCCACATTCATGTAGGGGTACTGAGAAGTGAGGCTGTATTTACTGCTGCCACGTGGAAGTAACATGATCACAAAGATCTCTAACATACCACCACTGTGGCTTGCTATTTACTGTGCAAAATCCAGTCCACCCAAAGCAGGCATTTAAACCTAAAGGAACAGGAACTGGAAGCCTCTAAAATGTGAGGTTTTTTCTTTGCTGACTCGAGAGGAAAGCACTTGCTCAAAGAGATGCCCTCATAGAAAACTAAAATTTAGGTTCAGCTCTGGTCCCTGAAGCTCCAATGCAGGGAACATTGCTGAACAGCAGAGATGGGTTAAGCAAACCCTGCCCTACCTTTTTCCACACAGTTGTGTCTGCCTGCACAGCTCATCATAAAGCCAAGTAGTGATCTGGATCAGGGAAGCAGCTTTGGCTGCAAGTACACCATGGGAAAAAAGAGAAAAAACCTTCCCATCTCTTCACCAGATCTCCTGCTCCACCCTGTTGCTGATTGAATGAGCCACAGGACAGAGGACAGGAGGGCCTGAGGCAGGGATGAGGACCAGGTTGGATGAGACTGAGCCACCCTGCTGTCTCATCACCACAAATGCACTCTCTTCTCCCTTCTTCCCTTCCAGGAGCTGCTCTCACTGCTTACACCAACATGGCTCCAACAGTGCATCTCTTCACCCAGCCCTAGTGAATAATCCATCAGAAGACTAACCCAGCAGTGAGGGAGGTGGGCTGCTCTCCTAGCTGGCTTTGTGGCAGAGTGCAGTGATGTGCCCAACAAGCATGTGACATGGGATCAAGGAGGATGCAGAAACGTGCAGCTGAACTCAAGTAATGGGGTTCTCCTTCGAACATCAGCGAGGGGTGAGATTACTCCAGTCACCTGGCAGAACATTATCCTGAGCAAAATTGGTGACTTAGGAAGCATTGCCACCCAGCATGGTGGTGTTGGTGTGGCAGCAGCTACCAACGGTGAAATCAGGCAGGCTGGATTCATCCCTGGTTTAATGGTGGGGTGGCAGTAGCCAGATGTTTTGTGAGAAGGGCTGTACAGACACACAGAGAGGCACGATGCTTTTTGCTCATAGGTATTCCCTAAGAAGGTCTCATGACTATTCTGTGTGGTTGCTGGAAAATGAAGAAACCTCTGTAAAGATACCAGGTCAAAAGCCACTTGGTGCCAGCCCCTCCAGTACTTTGTCCTGCAAGGGCTTTAAAATCCCTTGGGTGCTCTGTCCTGTCCAAAGGTCTTGTCCCTTGTGAGTCATCTCCCAGCAGCAGGCGAAGGGATGCCAACTAGAGCATTTTCAGGAGGGAAATCCAGTTCTTGGGAGGTTTTTTGGCTGGGAGGAAGAGAAACAAATCTGCCACTGTTATCAGTCTTAGAGCAATGGGGACAAAAAGGGACTCTGGTGGCTTGGTTGTTTGTTATCATCTTGCTCACTCTGACTTTTGCAGAGAGAATATAGTGCACATCCCAGTGTGTCCTTGGACACTAATCTTCATGCATCTTCTCTGTCTAGACTCATCTTGCTGGGTATTTAGAGACTGAAACATGTGCTAAGGGGTTGCCTTCATGGTACCCTATGGCAGCACACAAGAGAAACTCAGCTGTGTGGCCCCATAGATGCAGCTTCACGTGACTCTCCTCTGCCATATTGTCTTGTAGCTCCCTGAACCTTACTGTCCAGGTGCCAAAGAGCAGGGGATGCTGAGATCACCCAGCCCTTTGCCATAGGACCTCATGGATAACTGGTTATGCTGATGTGACTGGAGGCCACTTGTGGGGGAGCTTTGCTGTTCCTTCATCCCAGCCACCACATCCCACAGCACTACCCTCCAGCCAGAAGAGCCTGTTGGCATCTTGGAGGGCGTGCCACAGCCAGGGGGGTGGTGGCACAGTTTGCAGGAGGCAGCTACATTGGAAAGACACCACAACAAAGCTTGTGAGCAAGAACAGTCCTGGTGTACGGCTCTTGCTGTGGGCTGCAGTTCCCACCCTGAACATTTGAAATGCAGAGGATACAAGTTGCGTATCAGACAGAAAATTCTCTGCCTGTCAGGGTAAAACACTGATAGGTAGCAGCTCTGGGAGAAAACTTCCATAATACAGGAACTCTGCATAAAAGGATTTCTGGTTTTGTATGCAGCCTCCTTTCTTGCAGTCTGTGACTATGTGTCTGCATTTTTGTAATCAAAACTTTCCTGCAAAGGTCCACTGTCCAGGAGAATAGCTCTTAAGCAGTACCCCAATTCGGAGGCACAAATCTTTTAATCTTGCAACCAGTTGCTCGGATAATTATTATTTGTAATATCTAACAAAATAAGGATTATAAAAACAGTCATAAGACAAATCAAGGAAGACTGGATGAGAATTTTGCCTCAGTAGATAACCTTGTGTTATTAAGCCAGTAACTGGAGCAGAAAGCGACTTCTAGACAGATGCAAAAGGAACTAAAACAAAACAAAAAATAATAAAAAAAGAAGGTTGATGAGTCATTAGTCTGAATTACTAGAAAATGGAGAGCAATCTGACAGGTAGCTTCCAGCAAATTTTTATGTAAAGGTTTAGTAGAACCTCCCCAACAAAAGCTTTGAGAGGAATTTCGGTCCTGATCACTAAGAAAGGCTTAGACATTAGCCTGAGGAAGCTTCAATGTTTAGAAATCTGCTGATGCAATTGTGATGGGGAAATGTCAGCAGAAGGTGGCTGCTTTTAGCACCACGGGAGATGGACAAGAAGAGAAGGAACACAAATACTGTTCATGAAGATAGTTTATTTCAGATTTCTTGACCCATATTATTTAAATAGCACATCAACCTAAATCAGAATGAGAGACAGTTTCTTTTTTTTTTTTTTGCATTTGCAATCTTGCTTTATGTTGCCTGTAACAGCAGAAAACAAATCCTGAGGTATTGAGCTATACGGTAACTGAATCAGCTGTTTGGGGAGAAATTCTTCCTGTTCCCCTGCAGACTCTTCCTCTTTTGGCTGCTCCCCCTGCCTCCTCACATTCCAGTCATGGCTCTGTCTATACGCATGTATTTCACAGCACCAGTAGCTCAGACTGGAATGCATTTGTACATCTCCCCTTTACCCTAACGGACCGCGCTATGAATGGTCTCTCCTGTGCGGATGGGCACGACCTCTCAGAGCCGAGCAGCATTTTGTTGAAGGCATCAGGACACGGGTACCCTGCTACCAGTGTTATTCCTTAAGTAATTACAGCAGCATTTTCTGGGGGGTGAGGGAAAAACACCCACAGCACCCCCCTGCCCCAGTTAAATGAGTGAATTTCATCCAAATCCTCCTCCCCTTCAGACTTCAGTACTTGTCTAAAGCAGATGGCCCATAAATAATACATCCTAGGAAACCAGATCAGCCACCTCTGGGATATGCTTGAGCTCCTGTCTCTCATCATATCATCACTAGATTAGCTCTGGGAATTCTTTTAATTTAATCCTTTTAACAGGTCATGTGCACGAGTAGTGGTGACTGGGAAATCAGATGTGTTCAGCTGGGCTCCACCATCAGTAGCCTGGAGCTGGCAGGTCCCAGTTCGCTGCTTTTGGGGGCTTTTGCTGCCACACTCAGCTGCCCGCCCCTCCCTGCCTGAGGCAAGGAAGGGAGCCCAGGGCTGCTGTGGTTGAACATAGGAAGGCCAGGAAAGAGGGGCCAGGGGACAGAGTATCTGAGCAGCACCATCACATGCAGTCACTGCATTCAGCAGGGAAAACCATCCTCCAAGCAGGAAGGCACTTGCTACCTTCTCCAGGAGTGGAAAATGTCATCTTTATTGGAGGATGTAAGATAGAAATCAATAAATTCCATTTTCTTTGTCTTTAGCACCCCCTGCTATTTCAAATTATTGGATTTTAGCAGGTGCTCAGAGAGGTCCCACAGGATTTATTCTCACCCTCACTCAACCTCACTCTGCACCTGGGCAGAAATACCAAATAGCAGTGATGAGGTGGGGCCTTCTTATAGCTAACCCCCCATAATGACGGCAGCCTCAGGGCTTCCCATCCTCCCCTCCCCCACCTTCTACAGCCTGAGCTCCGCGCACATTGCCAAAGCTGGCATCGGGGCGGTCCCAGCTTGGCTGGTCAGGTCCTTTGCAAGCTGAATTTCATCTCCCCAAGGTCCACTTGTGCTGGGAAACACGTTTACAGCACTGCTCTGGGAACAGCTTCACCAAAATGACCCCAACTAGAAAACCAGCCACTCTTCCTCAAAGCAAAGCAAGCAAAGAAAAACCTCTATTTGCAATTGTCAGGCTGGAGCTTCCCAAGGCCTGGGTGGACAGGCTGCCTGGTTTTATCCACACAATTCAGGCAGCATCAAAATGTGATGCAGAGGATAGAGAAATAGGATTCTTCTGAATTATCTTCTTGCCAAGAAAACTGCATTGCAGACCTGCACCCTGACACTGCACTTCAGGCATGTGGCTCTTAGTATGGGAACCACAAAACAGCCCCCCTCACCTTGACTTCCCCTGCCACCTATTCCCTTCCTCCTGGTTCCTTCCAGGCACCAGGGAACGGATGCAGCTGAAGCCCTGACTCGGGTTGTGCTACCTTCACTGCACAGAGAATGGGCGCAAGGATGGGTGTGTGGGATGAATCTGGGGGAGGAAGCACATCCGTGGAGGTGTGGAGGAGAGGTGAGCAGAGACTGCTTTTCATGTCTGTGGAGCCACAGCCTGGTCCCTGTGGTCACACAGGCAGGCAAGCTCAAAGACCCATTTACAAAGGGTTTGGAAACCACTCTGCTTCTTTAAAAAAATGGGACCGGAAAAGAAAAACTGAGCTTGAGTCCTTATCTGGAAATGCCTGCAGGGTGCAAATATTTAAAAGGAGTACTGCTCAACCAGAATGGCTTTTAAAATCATAACAAATCATATCTTGCATTTCTGTAATGACTTTTATCCTATGGTCTCTTCACAAACATAAACACATGAAGTTCAACAACACATCTGGGGAAGTATTTTGCTGTGTGGGAGCTTTCACATCCCAGTTTGGTAGATGAGCAGACATGTGGGGTTGGTAGTGACCCCCAGACAGGATATCTGCAGCAGCAGTTGGAATGTGACCAAGATCTCCTGACCACCAGCCATATGCTTGAGTTGGGAGATATTTTTCCCTGGTAGCCTAGTGGATTTATTTGTCAATACACCAACCAGGTCACAGATCCACAAAATAAAATTTTAAGGGGAGGGGAGACTGCAGGGGACAAAGCAAACGCAACTTTTCCAGCTATCTTTATTGAGCTATTCAGTGTCTATCCAATGCGTTGGCAATGTGGAGATGTCACGCCATTTAGGCTGCTGTCTCCTGCGTGCCCAGTTGGTATCCTACTGGAAACTGATTATCAAGAGACACATTTACTGTGTGGTGAATCAGAATTTGTTATTATCACCACCCCATTAATTTCCACACACATCTGCTGGAGTACTTGTTTCTGCCTGTGTCTCACATTTATCTTCATCTAATCCACTTTTTACTGCCCTTGTCTTAGAGCCAGTAACTATCATGAGGAGCTGTAAACATTTATTTGTTAACCATTTCCGATCGCCAGCTCTTTAAACTCCACATTACACTAGTCATTGGAGTTTAGCGAGTTTAAGTTCTGCAATATCACGATTATTTATCTACATTATGAAATGTCACAAGCAAGCACCCCGAGCCTGTTCCTGCCCCCAAGGGCAGGAGGGGAGAGGAAATCTGGGATTTTCAAAGAGGTCTGGGAACTAAAGATCCCAGTTCCTCCTGGATATCAGTGGGGCTGGGCTGTGCTCAGCCTGTGCCAGCTTCTTCTAGGAAGCTCAGCCTGAATCCTTTGATAAGCAAATAAGTATAGAAGTTTTGCACATCCTAAGCCTTCTTCAAGTCCAACACCAGCCTAAACGTGCCCTGGGTCCCCCAACCCACTGGCTGTTGCCACTGACGCAGCAGGAAGGTGGAGTGCTGCTGGCTGGTATCAAAACAGCCTCATCAGCCTTTCACCTCCTGTCTGTCGGCCACCATCCAAACAGGACACATCCCAGCAAAGGGGAAATGTTGCTGAGAGCAACACACCCTCAGACATACTGGCTTCCTATCTGCACCTACTGCCTACAGGACACCTCACGTTAAAATGTTTTCTGCTGAATCAAAAATAATTTCTTCTATACTACTTGACAGGCTCTTTTCCTCTGTCAAATGTAATTAGCTTCCCCTAATTAAAGGGCTGCAGTCAGGCTCAGCAGGAAGCTGAAGGAGCTTAGTCCTCAACCAACAGCTTTTAATTTCTCCTCAGCATTTAGGCAGCCAAAGGCCAGGAAGCCCATTCTGACCCCCCCTCTGTGGCACCTCACCACACTGGCCTCTCCTCTTTAGCTCCAGCAGCTGGGGAGGCTGTGATGCTGCCAGACAGGGGTGGGCAGCAGGAAGCAGCATGTCCCAGGGCCTGTGGGACACCATGGCTGCAGGTTGCCTGGGCATAATGTGGTGGACACCTTTGTTACCCAAAGGTTTCTTCTGGTCTAATTCTGTATCTGATAATGAGCTAATTAAAATCACAGAATCACAGAATGGTAGAATAGTTTGGGTTGGATGGGACTTTAAAGATCATCAAGTTCCAACCCCCCTGCCACAAGCAAGGACACCTCCTGCTAGAGCAGGCTGCTCAAAACCACATCCAATCTGACCCTGAACACTTCCCAGGGAGATGGCATCCACAAATTCTCTGGGTAACCTCTTCCAGTGTCTTACCACCAGTAAAGAACTTCTTCCTAATATCTAATCTAAATTTGCCCTCTTTCAATTTAAAACACTTCATCCTATCACTACAGTCCCTGCAAATAGTCCCTCCCCATCTTTCCTGTAGGCCCCCTTTCAGTGCTGGGAGGCTGTTATGTCTTCCTGGAGCCTTCTCTTCTCTTCTCCAGGCTGAACAACCTCAACTACCTCAGGCTGTCCTCATAGGAGAGGTGCTCCAGCCCCTTGATCATCTTTGTCGTCCTCCTCTGGATTTGCTCCAACAGGTCCATGTCTTGCTTATGCTGGGGGTCCCAGAGCTGTACGCAGTACTCCAGGTGAGATCTTATGAGAGTGGCATAGAGGGGGAGAAACACCTCCCTTGACCTGCTGACCATGCTTCCTTTTACACAGCCCAGGATGGGATTGGCTTTCTGGGCTGTACTCACATGTTTCTGGCTGAGAGTCAGCTTTTCATCCACCAACAGCCCCAAGTGCTTCTCTGCAGGGCTGTTCTCAATCCACTCAGTGCCAAGCCTCTCCTTGTGCCTTGGTGCGCTGTGATCTGTCCTGTTCGGATTTACTTGGCCAGTTGGAGTTAAATTTCTTCCTTCTACCTTCATCTGCAATAAATACCTAGCAGTCATGCATGGACAGGACAAAAATATCCCCCCAAAGCCCCTTAAGAACCTGCACGAAGCCTGAATGAAGGGACGT
Source organism: Chloroceryle amazona (assembly GCA_027560015.1). NCBI lineage: Eukaryota > Metazoa > Chordata > Aves > Coraciiformes > Cerylidae > Chloroceryle > Chloroceryle amazona. Next base: position 4,863 of record JANHFX010011995.1, on the reverse strand, counting down.
TCATTGCATTAGTGGCCTTAGCAGCACGTGCCAGCCCTACGCCAGCCTCTCTGTGGAGCAAGGAGGCAACAGGGGAATCGCATATTGCCACCTGTACAGCCATCCGCAGCAGTGCGAATATGCGTGCACGTCTGTGCCAGGACCAGCTCTGCCCCAGCTTCACCTCTGCACTTGATCTCCTGTAGCTTGCTCCCTCCCTGCTTGCCCCCCTGTGACTTTCTACAGATTATGTGTGGCTGATTTTCAGCGAGCAGCATTTTGTAAAGGGCGTGTGTTACCATAAAGTAGCAGAGGTCTCTAGGTGGTTGTGAATGGAGCCCACCTCCTCCCCTGCTCAGGTACTCCAGCATCCCATTAACTTCAGCAGTAGGAAATTACATCTTGTGCCAAGGTTGAATTCATCTGACTTCAATGTCTAACTGATGAATCTTGTTATCCCCATGTCTGCAACTTTACACCACCCCACCATTCCCTTATCAGATAGACCTTCTCTGTGTCTAAGAACATGAGTTACTGCTCAGCGTCCTCCTTGGTAAGCCAGCCAGCCTGTCTACCTGAGGTCACACCTGGAAAGGCCAGGTCTCCAGGTTGAGGGTCACCCTGACTGTCCTTCTGGGGACTCTCCCCAGTATTTCCTCATCCTCCATGCAGCATGGACCCCACAACTGGGCAGCTCACTCCAGAAGTGGTCTCACACGTGCTGCATAGAGGCACAACAATGTGTCCGCTTCAGTTTGATACCCCTCTTCTTGTGCAGCATTGCCCTGGGAAGTCATGGCAAGGAGGTTACTCGTAACCACGTCCATACCCTTCCTGAGACAGACTCTCCTGTCTTACAGGTACTCCTTATATTTTCCAAGTTGCAATTTGCCTCTGTTTTAGAAATATTTAAACATGTTTTAGATGGTGATTATTAACCAGACATTATCCTTTCTCAGGAACCTGTCATTATCCCCAGAGTGTCATCCACTAACTTTCCCACGGTGTATTTTATTTTACTTTTACAGCACAGGTTAATCCTAACGCTTAACAACTGAAATATTAGATGACATTTTGCTCATTAAATTTATTTTTTTTCCACAGGTCTCCTTGACTATACTTAAATATGGATCTCTTCCTCTTCAAATCTGTTTCTGGTGGTGGCTTGGACTATAATGCTGGATGTCATCATGATGCTCCAGGCTCTTATAGTATAGAAGACAAGAAGACTGTTGATTTCCATGCCAAAGGTAAATCCCAGTAGCCTGTTTAGAAGCAATTTACATTCTAAAATTAAAGTTTAATTACTAAAGTACCTGAACATTTACCAGGTTAATTAGACAGGATCAGCAAAATCTCATTCAGATGTAGCGGTTTCCTTATTTCCATTGAGATATGGATCTGTTTCGGCTTCAGTGGAGGCTGCTGTGAACCTTCACATCCAAGTCAGCAAAAATACCTGCAGCCTTTTTTCCCTTCTCACTTGCTTTTATTTTTTCCTTCCATTTTTTGTCATTGTTGATTCCATTCTGGTGCTCTTCACTTCAAATGTGTAGTTTGAAACTCACCAAAGCTGATGAAAGTCCTTCCATTGGTCTCGGAAGGCCCTACCTGAGACTCATAATCTATGCATTACCTCAGCTGTAATCATCTGAGAAACATAAATAACCTCTTCCTATCGTGTCTTCTTTTTGTTCCTTTTTTTCAGTCACGCCCTGCAAGCTGTTAATGGAGCAAATGACATGGAGCCAAAATCCGTATTCCTGCAGGTTTTGTGGCTGTGCTTCTGCTTATTCCTTAACACCCAAAGTGATAAAGCTGTGTTGGTGATACCATAATTGAGTTTAGTGGAAGTGATTTATCAGGTTGCTAATAGAGAATGAAAACTCCAGGGGAGATGGTGGGGACAAGCAGTGGGATTTTTCTGATTTTTTCAGAAAAATAAGAATCTTGGTTTCTTTGCAAAAGGCTGTGCTAACAAAAACCGGGGTGGGGGTGCGGAACATAGTCACAACAGTTTCACTGACAGAGATGATAGCTTAGCTAAGGCAAAAGGATTTCAAAGTTCTTCCCAAAGTGTTATCTGGGTTTCATCATTTCTCTGATAACACCTAGTGTGTAGGATCCCTTGTGCACTCCTTGCTGTTAATTGACTAGGAATAACTTCATAATTCTTCATTATGCAGAGAAAATGTGGGGGAGTCCTGTCCTTGAACACAGGAACAAACCCCATACTTCTAGAGTGCCTTTCATGGGAAAGAATACTTACTCTCAAAAGCCAAATAAAAGTCCTTATGAGCTCAAAAGAAAAGCCCCACTGATTTCAACAGAGTTTGAACCAAGAATTTCTTTAGTTTATTTTCCTATTCTTACCTTTATGAATTATTATCTAGTATTTGCATTGTAAGAGCACTCAAAAGTCCCAAACTTGGAGTCCCATGGTGCTGAGCTCCAGGTGAGCATCCAGGAAGACATCAGGTTTTGTAAATGAATGTGAAACTCATGGCTACAGGAGCCTGTGAAATGGCACAACCCTGTAGCCTCAGGCCTGGTTGCTTCCACTCTGCCAGGGCTGAGGAGAAGGGCCACTCCCAGCAGGGGTTGCTGTGGGGACCATAACCAGTGGCACCTCCTGAGGGTGACAAGTTTAAAATTAAGCTGGTGCTTCAATGATGAACAACTTAGAGGAAATGCTGAGAGCTGGCACCAGTAATTCAGCAGTTTTCCAGACTGAGAGCTTGTAGAGTTTCTGGGCACTGGTGTCTATGTATGCTGCTTCTGATCTCACTAACTTCCCCACCAAGACCCGAATAAATCCTACTGTGACATAGGTTCAATCTTACTTGGCCGGGGAGTCATCATTTTGGAGAAATTCACCCTTTCGTTTAATTCGTTGCTTTGTTTTCCCTCTCTGAAAGTAGAGGAACTGTGAAACAGCCCTATCAAGAATTTCTAATTTTGATAAATTAATTGTGTCCCTGTAGAGTGATTGATTACAGGAGATGCTGGGAAATGCACTTGCACATTTCAGAATGTCTCAAATTCATTAGCTATTTCATTTGAGTTACAAGTTAGTGAGCAAGACAAAGAAAAAAGTCTTTGGAATAGCTCTTTGCATCTCCCCTGGTTTTAAATAGGCAGGTAATGATTTACTCTTCTCTCCCCACAGTCATGTTTTATTTTTCATAGGAAAGAGAACACAATCTGCTTTTCTATTAAATAGATGAGGATAGAGTTCCCATTATTCAGTCATGTCTATTGGCATCTGCTTATCTCCACACACCAATTGTTATTTTCTAGATCTTCTATTTCCTGTTACCTGTGTGCACCGAGTTGCTGCTTTTTCTATCCAGATTTCTCGAAGGCAGGCCTCTAAAATCACTGTGGCAACATATGGCCTCATATTTTATTGTCTTGTTTGGGAGACAAGGGTGGCTTCCTTGCTTATGACTCATTCTGGAAGCCAAGCAGGGCTCATTTACCATGGGCCCAGCATGGATCTTTACGTCTCTCCTAGACCATCCATGGACCTACCTAGAGAAGCCTGCACTATGGTCACCTGTGTGCTCCATTTCAGAAAAGACACTGAGATGATGCTCAGAGGCATTGTGGGGGGCAGCCTGGGAGTATGTCTGATGTCACAGTTAGCGTTGCATTCAGACCCTTTGGCCACATGAATCCATGACAAAGCCTTGAAGAGCTGCTTGGGTACCTCTGCCTCAGCCCCTGTGTCTACCCCTAATATCTCAAGGCAATATCTGATACATCAGGGTAATATCTCCTGGCCAAGATGTTAATGCAGCTCTGCAGATTCGTTAAATGTCTGTGAGGTGAGGATGCTACTCCCATAGCCTCTACAAGTGCACTGTCTGAGAGACTGCATGATCCCACCCGATGAAAGAGATGTGACAAACAGATGAGCAGGAACAAGTAAGTGGAGATAAGAACTGTTCAGAGGCCTCCAAAACCTGATAAGAAAAACAGGCATGAAGGAGTCATCCCACATCTAGTTCAGCAAAATTCTGCAGAAAACTGGTGCACTGAGTAAGGAGGGGGCTGGGTCTGCTGAGTGGCAGTGGCTGACACAAGACTTTCCTGTTGGTTCTTGAATTATCGTTTCATGATTAAAGCATCCAGAGGCCTCAGGCAACTTTAGGACTCTGATATGCAAAGAGAATCCATTGCTGCATGTAGAATGAGAAAGTCTTTCTCTAAGAAAGCAATTTCAGAAAAAGAGTATGGGATTTAGTCAGAAAGCTTCATATCAAAGAAGGTTGAGGACTTCAGGCAGTACATTGCTCCCCTTGGCTCCTTCCTCTGGGTAACTCGCTACTTTCAGAGCTCAGTACAAGAGTCATACTCCCAACCCAGGCCTAAATGCAAGTAAAGCGCTGTCAAGGCATAAGTCCTGTGGGCTCAGCCTGAACAACTTGTATCAGTAATGCAACTGCAAGAAGCCTGATGAGTCAATAAACCCAGTTTTTGGCAGTCATGGGCAATCATATAATGGAAGGATCCACACCCCTTCTGTGCTTTGCTATAAGACACTTCATTACTCCATGACTGTCGTGGTTTAGGGTCGGGGCAGCCCCTAAGACCCAACAGACGCTCTCTATTAACCCCCCTCCCTCCCCAAAGGGGAAGAGAAAAGGAGTAAGGGAGAGGGACTCAGTGATTAGAAAAGGAAACTAGAACAGCTTTAATGATTAGTAATATTAAAATAGAATATGTACAAATAGATACAAAACCAGTACCGAACCCAACCCCCCTGATGGTAATTACGTCACCATCACAACTGATGTTGTAAAGCAGGCACCGGGGGTCCCAGACGGGGCCCTGCAGCAGACGGGAGCTGTGTTCAGGAGCTGGATTCTGGTACCGGAT
>JANHFX010011994.1:17037-27582 GCA_027560015.1 Chloroceryle amazona | reverse complement strand
CTGGGCTGGGCTGGGCTGGGCTGGGCTTTCCTCGGCTTTCCTCGCTGGCAGCCGCGTCTTCGGAGCGCTTGTTCTCCTCAGAGGCCTCGATTCGCGGCCCTTGGCCGTGGTGCGGGTCGGAGCCCGGCTCGTCCGCTCCCCTCACCGGCTTCTCCGCCTGTCCCGCGGTCGAGGGGGGCTACGGCCGGTGGGCTTCCTCAGGTGGACCCCGCGGAACGGCTGGAACATCGGCCTCTGACCCTGTTTAGCGAGCAGCAGGGGGAAATGGTGTCTTACCTTGATGGAAAGCAGAGCAAAGCGTTTGTCCCTTCTGCCAGCCCCTTGCTGCAGCAGAAACCTTTTAGTTCTACTTGGTCGTTGTTTCTCTTAGTGCAAAGCCGTCTTTTTACAGCAGAGCTTGGGAAGCTTTAGTTATTTGGGGAAACCTGATGTTTAGGTTGTGGCAAGTCTTGCTGGGGATTGAATGTCGTGTTGCTGTGGGATGGGTGTCAACAGTTCCTAGGCTGTGGTCTGAGAAATACCTGGGGTTGAGATAAAAATGCAGGCTGGCAGATTCTACCTGAAGGGTCTAAATAAGCTGGTGGGGGGTTGTTATCTCTCATCCCGCGTTGTTAGCGTGTGGTGTTTAATTAGGGAAGAAGAAAGTCCACGAAAAGGTTTGCAGTTGTTCTTCAAGCCAGGTTATTTCCTATCTAGTTTTAACTCTGTAAACAGAAGACAGCTTCTCAGCCTGGAAAGGGTGCGAATGTTGCCTTAGAATCAAGTGATACAGTGAAATGAGGATTTTCACTTCTGCCAATCAAAGTAGATTACCGTTAATGAGTTACCTGTATGAAAAAAAATGGCTAATCTGTTAATTTAGTCCTGTTAATGGTTAATGCCCCATGTCTGCTCATGAACTTGTAAGAATGGGGACATTTATTAAAGATTACTGTGGAAGTCAGTGGAAAGTAGCCCTTTACCAAATAATCTTGGTTTGCGTTTTTGTAATAAAAATATTTTTTGTCCTCAAAAGTTATTTTTCATACCTGTGTGATCCTTTGCACCTCTCCTCTTTAAAACTGGATTCTAAGTTAACCCTGAGGAATTCTCTTGCACTTAGAAGCTATTGGAGGGTCACCCAAGTTGTGTTTCAGGTGAATGGTGCTATATAAATTCCTTCTCTCAGGCTAAATATATACCCATGTCCGTGTATAATATACATATGGTTCTGATGGATGCTTATCTAACTGCCCTTAAAAACACTTGGTGAAGGAGATCCCACATATCCTCCAGAAAATTTAATTCAGTTACAACTACGGTATTATTTTTCTTTAACTGCATCTTTGGAAGCAAGGTGAAGTTTCCATGATGCTTCCTCAAGATTTGTGAGACCGCTGCAAACCGATCTAAATAATGAGCATGTTTGAATTGGACATCCTGAGTATGTCAGCTGCTTGTGTTTAAACTGTTCAGAGTTTGTGTCTTGAGCCCACTCCACAGGAGCATTTTTAACTTACTGTGCATGTCCAACCACCATGGTTTTATGCATTAAATTTTGATAGGAAGAGCAGTGTACATCGTGTGTAGGCTCAGGTAATCTCTTTGGGGTGTACTGAATCTGCTGGTTGTGTTCTGGCTAATATGTGGATGAATTGTAAAATACAGCTCTAACTTTTTGGAAGTATTCCTGGTTTTCAATGTTTTCTAATGGGGTTTGTGATCAGTACATTAATGAGCTGTAGAGACCTAACATCTACGTGTGAAATTATAAGCAACAATCACAGAAAGCTATCTTGGGACAGAAGTTAGTGTGGCTTCTATGTGGAATACAATGGGTGCTTTCCTGTGCTCCAGATGCTTACGTTCATTTACATTCAGTTGTTTCCTTGCAGTGCAGAGTGGTGGTACCTTCAAATTCTTGATAACGCTTTGTTTTGTTGCTGTTGTCATGAGTGGGGTTTTTTGTCAGCACGTGGAAGATAATTTTGTGAGAATCTGAAACGTTCTTCTTACAGAATTTTGGAGATTCACTATTTGCTGTCATAAATTGGAAACTACAATAATCTTTGTTGTTCTTGTTTTGACAGGGCCACTCAGCCAGCGGTTGCTTTTCCTGCTGGGATCATCATGATAACTCCAGCTTTTGAACTGACGCAGGATCCAGATTTTCTTACAATAATAATCAAAGTACCTTATGCCAGAGCTTCAGAGTTTGACGTTTATTTCGAAGGGGAAGATTTTAAATTTTATGCTAAGCCGTACTTTCTCAGGCAAGTAGTGGAAAGATGTAAAAAAGAAAAATAAAAATTGAACTTCATAAAATAGTCAGTAGAGAAGAAGCTTCATTTTGGTCCGTTCAGAACATTCCTGATCTGCAGCTTTTATACTGTCAACTGCAAACAGCCCATTTTGTGCAAAGAATTGTTTTTATGGATCTGGCTTGCCTTTTTTCTCTAGGCATTAAATCGTATTAAGGGGAGTTTAAAGAAATACTTTTTAAAATATAATTTACAACAGATTTTTAATAGTAAAATGACAAGACTCTTCTCTGTACGTAAATTGTGTAGACTAAGTGTGTCTTTTCCCAGTTGAGAGCCAGAAGATCCTGCTCTTGCAGGGGGGCTGGAGTGGATGATCTCTAGAGGTCCCTTCCAACCTCTCCCATTCTGTGAGTCTATATTTGGTGAAGCATGGATTTTGATGTGCTTGTAGTAACATGAGGGGAGAAAAGTTGTGTGAGTGGAGGCAGTAGGAAGTGAGCTTCTAGGTCATGTCTTTTCTCTAGTTAGCAAGTGGAGAACACTGGATGAGTTCTCATATCCTGTCACTCTAGGTTAGCTTAGAGTTTTTCAACTTGCAGGGTCTTCCAAGTCTTGCACAAAATGCCAAAGGCCTCACCTCTTTGGTGGCTGTGACCTTGTCCAAGCTGGGAGACCAGAGGTCACAAGTTTTCCTCTATCTCAGATGCTGATCTCTTGTGCCAATAGTTAGGGAAAAAGATTTTGAAGTACATGGGGATTTAACTGCATGACTTCCATTACTATCAAAAGGAGTCACATAGTTAAGTCTCTTGTGCTGCTTTTGGAATGGGCCTTATATTTTTATAGGCTGAGATGTTAAGTTGTGGAATTAGGCATTCAGTGGGGCATCTCTTTTTGCCTGCAGATTGACCCTTCCTGGAAGAATTGTAGAGGATGGCAGAGAAAAAGCATCTTATAATACAGACAAAGGTATCAATCTTATTAGTATATGTATCATTAAAAATGCAACTAACTCTCCAATAATTTACGCTCTGCTAGACTGGAATTGTCTAGAACTTTACATTTATTAGAGCATCATATACTTCACTAAAGTTTCTCCTGTCTTGCGTAGTATAAAAAGACCATCTTTAGGATTTATTGAACGTACTTAGACCATCCTTAAGCACAAAGAGTATGCTCAGAACTGTTCTATTAAGGAAAAAATTATGTACAAGTTCTCTTCAAGCCCTGTGGGGGCTAGACGTGTTACTGTACCAAGATCATTAGTCTAGTGAATCTGCAAAGAACTCGGGTAGTGCTCAGTAGAAATGAGATAATCCTGAGGCAGTCTCTTGGCTAAGTTTTAAGAGAGGAGACATTAGCCTTTCTTCACACCTTAGGGTGGAAGGTATTTCTGGAATAAAATATATAACTTTTGGAATTAATGTATTAAAAAAGGCAATAATACGTATAATTTACTGCTTGCAAAACCTTTATTATGTGCTTGACTTAAGCCAATAATCAGATCACTGAATGTAGTTTCCTATGATCTCCTGTTGATTGCTTGGTTGGTGGAAGGATTAAAAATAAAATAAAGGTTGTTTTCTGTTGGTTTGTGCTTATACAATGTGAGTTGAGAGACCACAGCTGGTTAAATATTTTCTTTCATGCTTTATCATTAAAATCTTTGATTTTTGTGAAACTTGTGAAGTAAGGTTACAAACATGCACAGTGTTTGATGATTGATGCATAATAAAACGTTACCTGCACGTGTCCCAGTTTCTGTGAGCCTTTTGCATTAGAGGAAAAATGCACAATTTTTGTTTACCTTGGATATTTTAATGCAATAACTATATTTTGACTTTTCCTTTAAGGAACTTTTACAATTCGCTTACCTAAAGAGAGTCCTGGCCAATATTTTGAGGGACTGGACATGCTGACATCTCTTTTAGCACCAAGGAAATCAAGATCAGCAAAACCATTAGTAGAAGAGATAGGTACGACAACCAAATCTTGTTTATGCTGGTGATACATGTACATAACGAAATAGCTCACGATTTGCATCGGGTAGAAGAACAGTTTTCAAATTGTTGAGTCCAAGGTACAAGAAGGGTGTGAATGAATCTGAAATTACGGCTAAATAGAGAAATAAATGTGTTTCAGGTGATGTACATTTCATCTTTACGGGCTTAATCATGTTTACAGTTCTCCAAAATGTGCTCAGCATTTGCTAATCCTCTGCAGCTCTTTGTTCCCCTCTAGTGGCCGTATCACACACCCGCTGGAGTCTCCTGCTTTCTACACGCTAGCACAACTGGACTTGTAGCTGGTACAAGCTGGTTAAAACCACAAGTTCTACTAGATTACTTGCTTTGCTTAACCACAGTATTTAACAGCCAAGAATGTTTGACAATCTGTGATTTAATTTTTTAATACCGATCTTAAATTATTGATAACATCGCTTTGCTCCTGTCAGGATTCTCTTAGTAGCAAAATTTGATCTTGTTGAAATAAGTGGAACAGTTCTTTCAGTCTTTGAGGGAGTATACTTAAAAACTTTAGCATTCCTCCTCTTCATTTTTGAAAGTTGGAGAATTTGGGGCAGGATCTATGGGTTACTGATGTAATCATCTGCCCGTATGACCCAGCGTTGTGTAAGATCACTGAAAAGATGTTGTAAAATGAGAAAGTCTTGTTGTGTTATCAATGTTTGCCTTTCTATTACACCATATATATTTTCGATGTAATAATTTTCTTTCTCTGACCATGCCGTATGTACAGCTGCCTCTGCTGAGCTGTCGGAGGAGGAGGAAGAAGAATTTGACTGGGAAATAGAGCAGACCCCTTACACAGAAAGTGCAGAAGGCACTTTACCACCGCAGTACCCGTATGGATTTGGGAATTTGCGGTCAGGAGTGTTCCAGCGCCTGCAGGTAGATGCATTTTTGTCTTTTTCTATCATAAAAGTTAGCAGATAACTTTCTTATTGTGTAGGTTTCCTGGTGCATTCCATAGCAACTGTTCACCATTATGCCATTCTATGATGGAGAATATTCTGCTGTTGCGTGTAGTAGTGCAGACAAACCCTTGTTCCTGCCAATGCAGGCGAGGGTTGAGGCTGAGTTAATTGTGTAGCAGAGTCAACAGGGTGATCTGTTTCTGCAAAAATTTCAGTGGTAGAGGAAAGGGCTGAGTAGGGTCCTTGGTAAAAACGGGCTCTGAAAGTGAGCTTGGTAGTGAAATTCATGGTGATTTTCTCTTTGTACTTTTTTATTTTAGACTTGATTTTTCTCACAAGATGCGAACTTTTGAAGTATGTGCTCTTTAAGGTGTCTGCCCACCTGGTATCCATGGGACTTCCTGTGGTTATGCTGATGCACTCAAGTTTGTTTTTGTGGATTAATTTCTGTGACTCTTACTAAATAAATCTTTGTATTGTACCCGTAGCTTGGTCATACAGTTCTGTTCCATTTACAGGATGAACTCAGTGATGTTATTGACATTAAGGATCCAGACCAAACTCCTGTAGATGAACGCAGGAGGAAACGCCTGGCAGCTGAGGCTGCCAAGTTTGACCCTGATCATTACCTGTGAGTATTGATTTACTTCACTTGGTCAAGTAAAAGTACCTCAGTTGAAATATAGTCACTTTTTCTTTCTGTAAATGATTGGGTTTGAGATCACTTTTGAAAGTAATGACTTTACTTTTTATTTGTCTGTCTCCTCACAGCAGGCCTTGGGGGCTATTAAGTGTGTCACTGACACAAGATGGGGCTTATCTGTGCTGGGGTTACTCTGCTGTTTAATTACTGCTTAAGTTGTATTCAAGCAGGGACTGCTATGAGTGTTGTTTCATAGTTCACCTCTTCAGCAGATGAGTAGCCAATCCCTGCCAACATTTGGCTTGTAGATGTCAGAACTTTGTTTTCTACCTGAGAAACAAGGATTACTCAACTCTCCTGGTCTATAAATAAATTTGATTTTTCAAGTTAGGTAGGTTTCATCTAGGCCACTTCATTTTTTTTTTTTGCCTTCCTCACGTGAAACCTTTTTTACAGCAGAATAAGGAAAAGTTCCAAACCAAGATCTTGTGTTTCTTTGTGCTTGATTCCATGTAATGAAGATGGAAAGCAGTCTTTGTACCTTTCAAGTTGGACTATTTCAAGTCAAGTTAGGTTCAGAAACTTCCAGATAATTAAACTAAATTGAAGGCATGAGATTGTTAATACAGCGATTCCTGTGAGAATGACTTAGTGGGAGAAGGGTGTAGTCCCCAGGAAGGGGCTTAAACCGTTTTGAGTTGAAAGTATGTTTGAAGATGTGGAATTTTTCCCAACTCAGGTGTTCAGAGGCATCTGCATGTCCTTCTGTAGCATGTAGAAATTAGAGAAGCTTTCTTGAAACATTATTTGGAAGTTCACTAGAACTGAAGCAGTTCCTTATCTATGATGTGATACAAAATACAGTAATTTTAAGTTTCCATCCTAGACTTTGTGCTGCAGCCTTTTAGATGAACTGCAACTGTTTAGTTGAATGACAGTTTTAGGGATGCTTCAGACAGATGATACCAACTTCTTCTGTTAGTGTGAGAGCAAAGCAACTTATATTCTGTGTTCAGTAGACTGGGCAGCTGTGTATGTATGATGATTAAGAAGTTTCCTGCATTTTTTTTTTGCAGTTTTCAATGTTTATGCTATTGTTTGACTAACATGGTAAGAGGAGGCTTAGAACTTGAATCTTTCAATATAATCCTCCCAGAATTACTGTATGGTGAATTTTACCACAGTGACTTTGTGCTGAGATGGAGGTAATCTCCCTTCCAGGTTTCATGGACAACTCTTCTTTGTCTGCCTTCCTACAGCATGCCTTTTTTCCCTAAAAGTCGGTCCCTATACCTGCTTTATTTTTGCCATTCAGCTACATATCTTCCTCCCTAAAGTATATGCAGTTTTAAAGTGGGAGAGCTTCCCAGTAAAAATCAAGTTTGCTGTTTTCTCAGATGTTCTCTGAGAAGTCTTCTCTTCGGGCTGTTTTCCTTTAGATTCATCCAGAACAAATCAGGTTCGTTCACCTTCATGTCCCACTGCAAGCTCAGAATTTTCCTGGGCTTCTGGGTGCCTCAGGAAAGGTGAAGGAAGTGAGGAATGGGTACTGTAAGATAAGAGAATATTGTTTATGCCTTTAATAATGATTATTTTCTGGTTTTAAGTCAAAGAACAGATACTGGTCAGGTTTGTTTTAGCTAATGTTTGTTTGTTGTTTGTTTGTTTTCTTCAGAGCTGATTTTTTTGAAGATGAAGCCATTCAGCACATCTTAAACTACAAACCGTGGTGGGTTGACGCTCATAAAAAAATGATAGCCTGGCAGGGAGAAAATCATCAGGGACACGACGCTCATACATTTGGTGAGAACATTATATACACATGCCTGTTGTTTGAATGATAATGCTGTGATGCTACATTATTTTCTAGGTTATTTTTCTTCAAGGAAAAAGTATGGTTTTACCCCACCATTTTCAGTGTTAGCTGCTCTTATTAGAGGAATATTCTGTTACTTCTGTCCTCAAAGCAAATTCTTCTCTGATGGACAGTTATATACTTTGAGACAGTTGTGCGTGGAGCAGTTGACAGGATATTATAAAATAGTGATTTCATCTTAAGCATTTACCTGCTAGTTATGCAGTGTAGTGTGTGATCTCTGTTCTGTCTGCATAACAAATTTTGGAGTTTACTGTTCATAAAGGCCATTCCAGAATTACAGATACCTGAAATTATGAAGAAAAAGTTCCCTTTTTGCGGTATGGTGTAATCTATTGAGATTTCAAAGGAGCTGCCAGTGTCAGTAAGTCATGGCATCTGAAATCAAACCAAACCTGTCTTTGTGTGGTGATTGTAATGGGTAGAAAATGAGTCTTCTGGCGCTTATCTCCTCTGTCTTTCAGGCTTCTCAAGTAACTGTTCTCACTTGGACTATATTTTCCACTGAAAACACAACTAGCAAAACTGGTTTTTGTCTCAGCTTCCAAATATGGGGCAGACACTTCACAGCAAGTTCCCACGAATCAGCTCTGGAAGGCTGTACTAGTATCAGACCTTATCTCTGTTTGATGAGCACGTTTTCTGTAGGATGCTTTGTTTAGACAGTACAACAGAAGTACAGGGCATTTATTACTCTTCTGCTTTTTTATGGATCTCAAAACTTCTTTTTTTTTCTTCAAAGGAAAATCTTTGTGGCCTTCCAGAAACTAAAAGAGATGGTTTCCTGTTTAGTAGATGACCTTGTAACAGTGCTGTTGACAGATAGCTGAGATGACCTTTCTGTACACAGCGACTGCAGGGAGCATTACAAGTTGTTATTATGCAGTCTCTTATTGTCCTTTGTTCATTTCCTATGTAGTATGAAAATCCAATATTACTAAAGTAGATAATGATAATCCCTTCACCAGAGATTCTTAACAAATATTAATGCACTAATAATACCTGCACCTTCACATTTTCTACCAGAGAACAATGGAATTTGGGTAGATGTTGTGTATTTTACTGGGAATGCAATCTGATCTTCATTACCGGGATCTTTTCAGCCTCTGAAGCCAGAAATTGTTAATTATATTCATCAGAAGCATTTGATTTAAAAAGCATTGGACAAAGGTACAAGAGGCTTGAGAATAGAATAATGAGGGGTTCTTTTGTTAGTTTTTATCATTCACTCCTTAGTAAATGCAACACTGCTAATGTTTGCCCGTGTTAAGGAATATAATGAAAATGAAGAGCCACTGCATGATTTTTTTTTTTGATAAAGAATGTTTTTACTCCAAGTTGAGATTCTGAAGAAAAATGCATGCGTATGTTGATGGGTTTAGGGGCATCAGCAACAAACTACTCAAAAGCCTGGTGAGCTTGCTAATGAAAGTTATGTAGAAAAAGGGGCTACATAAAGGATCATCTTTTCTCTAAACCATTTTTTAGATATATATTTAATAAGGATGATCAGAAGAACTTAGTCTGACCTTCCTATAGCTGAGTGAAGAGGCTCACGTAGCTTTGTGGATCTTGAGGAAATTTAAGTAACATAAGAGGTGATCTGGTGTTTGGGTTACGGTAATGACAACAACCTGCCCTTTCCCTTAGCAAGGCCTCAGTTTTGATTCCCAGGACACGGTGTTACTGCTGTTTGAATGGCAACAGGGCAGGGCACCGTGAGCTGATGAATGAGGATCTGAAACCAGGAGATTCCTAAACCTGGGTGAGTTGTGGTGAAAGAAACTGCCATGAGGGGGAGTACAGGTTCCACTTGAAGGTCTCTTTATGAATGGAAATGCAAAAGGACAGGAGGTAGGTCCCGGCTGTTGGATGTGGAATCTGCTCATCAATAGGATGAGTTCCCCATGGTTTTATATTGTGTTTATGCTTTATCCAAGGGATTGCCCAGCTAACCTTCAGTTACAGATTCAGGAATTCTCAAGCTGAATGCAATTTGACTGCACATCTGCATTAATCCATCTTCCAAGTGTGCATGCTTAGTAAGTGGAAGTGACATAGCAAAAGCACAGAAAAGAAACAAGGACTGTGCAAAGTGTAGCACCTTCTTTACTACTTGAGAAGCTGTATGTTACTTCCACTAGAACTGGGAAAAAGTCTGACTGCACTGTGCAGAGGTGTTCTCCACAGCTTAGAAGGACAAGGAGGCTGTCACTGGTATTGGAGTGTGCTTGTAGTAAGAAGCCTTTGAACACTAGTGCCTAGCTAGAAAAGCTGAAGGGTACTCGAGCTTACCCGTGCTGCAGTATGTTCCAAGGTGTTTTAAGAAGGGGTGTATGGTGATTCCTAGAGTCTGTATATGCAGGTATTACCCTGCAGGTAGGTGTGAGCTCAAACCTTTGTTATGATAAAAATCAGATACAGATGTTTCCTGTTTACTGTAGAAACCATTTAAGGGCAAAAAAGGAGGAGGGATTGAAATCTTCATGCAGTTTCTTTTTATTGTTTATGGATGAGACATAAAAAGAAGAGTACTCTGATTCCTTACTCTACTGGAGTTCCAAATTCATGTCTTGTGTTAAGGAAAGCATCTAAAACAAGTTAATTTCCATCATCCTCTATGATGAAGATTTACAGGCATACAACCTGTGAAGAGGCTTCAAGTACTGGGATGTTTAAAGCGTGTACAACTCGTGATAGGTGTACTGCCATGGCCAGCTTGCAGAAACATTTGTCTGTCCTCTGTGGAGGAAGGTAACCTCTCATATCTTATCAAATAGCAACGGATTCAAGCACAAGAGACAGATCAGTCGAAATTCAGCTTCATTAGTGCAGTTACTTGTTT
>JANHFX010011994.1:6346-16937 GCA_027560015.1 Chloroceryle amazona | reverse complement strand
CTTATCAAATAGCAACGGATTCAAGCACAAGAGACAGATCAGTCGAAATTCAGCTTCATTAGTGCAGTTACTTGTTTAAGTTCACAGTAGTGTTATCAAGTATATTTAAGGCAAAATCCAGGACTGAGGGAAATGCTGATCCTAGAAATGAGAGAGAGCTGGCATAACTGTTAAAAGGTATTCTGTCTGCGATAGATTCTCGGGTGCTTTGAAGGCATTATCTTTATTACCGTAGTCACCAAAAGTGATTTAAAGCTTTATGAACTGTTCTGCTTTAGTTGTCTTTGCTAACAAATGTTTAACTGTTTGGCTTTCAGATTTTTTTTCATCTTCAGTTTCACCTCTCCTCTTCTGTGCTCCTCTCTAGGGTCAAAGTACCACTTGCATATGATTTTATAATAAATTATGTTGTACTTCAGGAGAGGGTTTTGTAGTGAAAGCTAGCTGAAAATGGAAATGCCTTTATTGGACCTTCTAACTGTAAACACCCTGTTGTGATACCTAATTAAACCCACCCTACTGTAGCAGCTTAGAAAGTGGTTTTGTGTTTTTCAGAAACTAATTTTTTTCAGATGTGCTCCAACATCTCACATACGGTTTTATGAATAATTTTAATATGAATGGTAGAGGTGCTATTTAAGAACTTACAAAGAATTTTACTGGTAGAATATAGACACATTATCTATATTTGTGATTTAAGAGTAATACTGAACTGCATTGCATTAACAGAAAACCAGAACTGCCAGCCTTGCTAAATTGTCACTTTGTACAAGAACATAGCAAGTGGGAGAGATTGGCTTTCTCAAGATGATATAAAAGCTGGAATTTCTTCTGGGAGCTTGTAAATAAATGGAGACTGGCTTGACTCCCAAGGAATGTTTAGCTCATCAAGAACTTCCCATAGGAATTTAAATAAAATATTTCATGGTTATGAAGCTGATAGAACCATTTTAAAAGTTCATAAAGAAGAAATGTCCAGAAATGTTCTTCCTAATTCGTAATTTTATGTCTTGAGATGAGGCGTGCACATGTGTATGTGCCTTTGGCATCACAAACATCTGCTTTCAAAACATGTCATAAAATTAGAAGCTTGTAGAAAGCTCCCAGGATAAAGAAGACCACGTCTTATAGGCAGATTGTATCCCTGAGAATAAAATGGTGATGAGCAGCATTGGAGGAGAAACATCTATAACTTCACTTACAACCACCATCGTTATGATAGAGAAATGGGCAAGGAGTGTAAAAAGGAACTTGGTTTACTAGGAGTTGTAACCTTATCTTTCTGTAACCCCTGCTGTAATACAGACACCCTCTAGGATTTAGCTGCCTGTGTCTCAAGGGTCCAGGACTCTGGATTATGGGTCATGCCCAGCAGCATGACCTTGGCTCATGCTGCTGAGAAGAAGCCGAGAGAAACTCTGAAGGAAAATAAGAACTGTAAAACTGCAGGTAGGGGTGTTGAGACAGGATCTTTAGTAGCTCAAAGATTCCACAGGTAAATACCAGTGTGGATGATACGAAATCCTAAGCTGGAAAAACAGAATCAAGTTGGGGCAGGAACTGTTGGGTTATCAGGTGAAGGTTGGTAGTGCTGATGAAGCTGGTGGAGGGTGGCAGGTCAGCAATATTCAAGGGTTGGTCTTGGGAAGCTCTGGAGGCTGACCTTTCCCACATTCAGGTGCTTTAGCAGGGGTGATGAACATCTTGATGTTTAGTCAGTATCACGTCCTCATCTTAGTGTGTTAATTGTGCTACCTATGATTTTTAAGTTTGCACATCTTGCCTACAGCTTTTGTCTTCTTTCAGCTAAGCACACCAGAACATAGGGACTCAAAAAAGGGGTTGTAGAAAAACAATTGTAGAGAGATTTTGGTATTAATTGTAAGGTTTTGGGTTTTATCCCATTTTCCCCCATCTCCCCCAAATAATTAAGATCCAGTGAATTAACTTGGTTAGTTTCTTCTGTGGTGTGACCAAAATGTGCGCTCTCTTATCCTGTTCAGTAAATCTGAGCCTGTTGACATGGAACGCCTGTGCTCTGTGCAGCCTGGATGAAAATCTTTTAGCTTTGGCTTCTGGATAATTTACTTGTTGTAAATGGCTTCTCGATTTGCTTTGGGTTTCTACCGAGGTGACTTGTAGTCAGTTATCTACTTAATCTCTACGGTTATTTCAAGGCAATTCTGCCATCCTTTCTGAAGTGTATTTATATCTTTAAGTACTCTTCAGAAGGGTTGCCATTCAGTATTCAATCTTAGCTATCCACGTCTCTACCACTTTTTGCCAGTGAATTGCCTTGTCCCAGCATGCCTGCTCTAGTGGTGGTAGTGGTGTCTTCCTTATGCATCCCAGAGAGGAAGGACTGGCTGAGAAGATTCTATGGGTTGGCTCAGTGTAAGCCATTCTTAACTAAATGTGGTATGCTCAAGGAAGAGGAGTAAAATATCATGGTCACTGGTGGTAGATACCAGAGCTCTTTGGAAGGAGATGCAACTTTCACACCAGCATTGGTGAGGATAGGATTTTGGTCCTTATTTCACCTTCCTCAGACACTGGAAGGATAAACGAAGCTCCTGAATCATGCTTGGGTCATGAGGCAGAATTGATGAGAATTAGAAATGCAGAACTGTTTGTTTGTTTGTTTGTTTTTCTTCCTTATTTCTTTCCTTCTTAGGCTTTTCTACCATAAGAAAATATATTTGGGTTTATTATCCTGTTTTCTTCTTTTTATTCTATACAACATGGATTTTACAGTTTACTCAGACCCTGACTTCACATTTATCACTGTGTAAGATGCCCAAAGTGTCCACAGAAATCCCTGGCACTTTCAGAGGGCTTCAGAATTGTCAGTGTGTCTATGCAGTACATTGTAGGGCCCGAACTTGACTTTGAAAGGAATATATTGGAGTTTAATAAAAGTTAAAAATGAAAGTAAGAATGATTTAGGCTTTTTCTTGAGTGATGAGTGACTTGTGATTAGTTACACGCTTCAGAGGCTGTTGAAGTAGTATTACCACCTATTAAAATGAATGTGCCAGCTTTAAATTCATAATCAATTATCCTTTTACTTTTTATAGTTGTCTTCTCTGAGGAAGAGAGAGAACAGATGAGAAAGTTCACAAATAAATCTTATCTTCTGGATAAAAGAAGCCGTCATCATGTATATCTTGGTTTAATTGATATCCTTCTGGCGTATTGCTATGAAATCTGTGTCAATGAAGGAGACAAGAATGTAAGTTTATAACATAAAAACCTCCCAAATTTCGTATGTTTTAGGAACCTACTGATGGACCCTGTGGTGTCATTTAGGAAACTTACCTTTTAAAGTGAACTTACTTCCAAGCATTAAAATATATATAATTAAAATGAAAGACTTTATGTCTCTAGATTGAGCTGTTGGGATGCGTGTGGGGATTAGTATGATTTCTAAAGAATTCTGTTCTTCTGGAGCAGCATTTTAGCTGTCAGAGAAGCAGAGTTGCAGGAGATTGCAGACAATTCTGCTTGTTTCTGGTTTGCTTTGTATTGTAATGTGTGTTGATTAATGTAAATTTGGATTTCACCAAATAATTGTTCTTTTACGTTCATGGTTCTTCCTTCTGTTTTTTGGCCAATCAAAATATTGGAACATATTGGACTGTATGGTATATGTGGAGAAAACACTGTGGGGTTTTGGCCTCTCTTGTTGTTTTTTGGGGGGGGGCTGGGCTGTGTTTGCGTGTCCCCTTAATAGGAAAAATAAGATGTTCAGGCCACACAAATCTTTACTAGAGCCAAGATTCTAGATCAAGGCTTCCTGGATTTTTGCCCTAATCGCCCCACTAGACTGTACTACTAGAGAAGTGCTATGAATCTGTCACATTTTAAGAATGATGACATTTTACAGTACTGCTGGCTTTAGGACCCTCTCTGAAAGCCAAAGTCTTGAGCTCTTTTTATGAAACAAAGCATTTTAGCTTGAGCTTTGCTGATTCAAGTTTCTGTTGCTTGTTGAAAAGGGACAAAAATTCACTAAAATACTGTTTTTCTGTTGTATTTTAAAGGCTTTGTGCATGGGCTGGATATTCCCAATACAGAAACCAAATCAGTTATTTAACATCTGCATTGCAATATCATTTTAAGGCTGTCCTGTGGCCATTTCAACGCACATAATGTAATTACTGTTCCATATTCACAAAGGTTCTTAAATTGCTGCCAGAACGTTATCTTAAATAGTTTGCCAGCAGTCTTGAATGTTGAATTAGATAATACTTGTTTTATGGTCCCCTCTTAAAATCAGGTTGAATCATCTTGGAATGTCAGGAAACTGAGTGCAACATTGTGCTGGCTGGAGGTAAGTTAAACCAGAAGTTTTGCATTACGTGCTTGCTGGATGACTTGGGTTTGGTACCACATATTGCTGTTGTGGAAAGCTTACTCTTTCAGTATGGAAGATGAATTAAGTGTATGTTCTCTTTTTAATAAATATTGTAAGGAATTGCTTGTGATTTCTGGGCATCCAGCCAGTAGTAGCTTCAAGAGGTTGGAGTATGACCTTTTGTTTGTCTGGGTGCTGAGCCTTCTTCTGGCCCATTCTGGAAAGGCTAAGGACTGGCACTAAAAAAAGTTGCTTGTCTGCACACTGTAGCTCCTGGGTGCGATTTGGAAGTCCTGGCCTTTATTTAGGAAGTAACAGCAATTATTCCTCCTCACATATACCCACAGTATTTGTGTGCAACTTAGGGCAAGAAAATAGAGCCTTCTAGAAAGCTCCTTGATCAGAAGCCATGGATTTCTTCCCATTTATCTGTCTGAAGTGTGTTAAAATAGAAAAGATCATAAAAAGCAGGGAATGCAATTTCTTAGTGTTCTGCTGTCCTTTTAAGTCCTACCTGAAATACATGTTTTAATAACTTTTGAGGTTGTCAGGCCTTAATAAAGAAGCTTATTGTTTGCTTCTGGGAGTTTTGACTGGCGAGACTCTCTTCAGCCTTCCTAGTTCATCATTCTCCACTTCGAGCTTGTTCTTTTTCATGGCTGCAAAATAGGTGGCTTCTGGCTTCTCCATTCTGTTGTGTGGCTCTAGAGCACACTGGAGAGTGGAACTGGGAAACCCAGAAGCAAATGCAAACCCAGTGATAGGAAAAACCTCTTAGAACTCAATCAAAAGGTTCTGGTTTGTTTTTTGTTAGTGGGTTGGGTTTTTTTTTGGGGGGGGGGGGCGGGGTGCGGTTTGTGTGTGTTTTAGTTTTTCTTTTTTTCACCTTGTCACAGTTTAGGGTCAGGGTGGCCCCTTAGACCTATAACAGATGCTCTCTGTTAACCCCCCCTCTCTCCCCAAACGGGAAGAGAAAAGGAATAAGGGAGATTAGAAAATAATAAGGGTGATTAGAAAAGGAAACTAGAACAGCTTTAATAAAAATAGAATAGAATATATACAAATATATACAAAAACCAGTCCCGAGCCCAAGCCCCTGATGGCAGTTACATCACAATCACCACTGACGCTGCGGAGCAGGCACTGGGGGTCCCAGACCAGGCCCTGCAGCAGATGGGAGCAAACAGGCTGCTGGCTGCAGACAGTGCCGTTAGAACTGAACTGAAAAGTAAAATCACTGAACAGAATTAGTTGTGTTTCCACTCAAACCAGGACACACCTATCACAGAGAAGCTGAATTCTGTATTCTTGTAGCAAAACATCAGTTCTGTAGCTGTAGAGGAGTTGCCTCATTAAGGCTTTAATGTTTGTGTGATCTTTCAGACACGCTGAATATTTTGGTTCATATTTCTTGCAGAGTTGGTTGGTGGACGTGTGTTGCTTTACCTGCCCTCCTCTTTCCAGCATTATTGCCACATGCCTCTTTGGTTAGTTGCTTGTAGCCCTTTGGAACCAACACAGGGTGGAGGAAACAAACTGAATTATATGGTGGGCACTTTGAGTGCTTACTGAAAGCACACAGGCCTGTGCGATGAAGTTGTTACAGAGCTGGGGACTTAAGGGACGTAACCTGGCCTGTAATCTGTTATTTCTTAGGATGGCAGCAAGCTGGAAAAGACTGTCCCCTCCTCATTCTTGAAATGACTGAGCTGAGTCTCAGCTTGCAGGATCAAAAATTAAGTTTGACAGGATTTTTAGGTTCAGTCCTTCAAATGTTTCTAGTGGTGGCGAATGTTACATTTCGTAAGGACTTGTTCTATGACAACTGGTTTTCTAGATCCATTAATTTGTTGCCAGCTGAATGTTCTGCAGTAGCAAGTGAAAAAGGAGTGCAGTTAAAACTCAGTGATTGCCTTAACTCTGGAATGTTTTTTATTTTATTTTTTTTCAGATCCATATCATAGTGAAGGAGTTTTCTGCATGTGCTTATCCTATAATATAGCAGTTCTTGGCGCAGCCTGTGCCAACAGTATATTTCACACCCAGAAAATTCAGTCTCCTGGCACCAAGCTGTTAATAACTATATCTGTTATACAAACCATGTAGAGGCGGGTGTTTTCATCAATCTGTAAACAAAATTGCCTCAGCTCTGGTTCGTTTGAACTGACTGCCATTTTGCTGTGCCTGACATGTGCACACCTTAGACTCTAAATATTAAATAACAAAACATAAATGATTTAAATGCTTACTGGCAATCCATTAAAATGAAAAATGGGTTGAGGTAGTCATATAATGCAAAAAAAAGTGCTGGCTGTCAGCAAAGCGTTTTTATTAATTTTAATAAATTGAGAGCTCAAGATGAAATAGGTATTTTTATTTGAATTCATAAATGGAATATTTTGTCTTGAAAAGGGAAAGCTGGAAAGGAAATCACTCTCTTAAAGTCTTTAATAAGTCATTAATGCCTCTGGCCTGAGTAAATGAGAGGTCTTCCTCGCTCGTAAAGGAGGACAATGAACTGCTTACCTTAGGCAGATATATTGATCCTTGTCTTGAATATCTATAATTTTCATGAAAGGCAGAGTCATGTATCATTTTAAAAGATCTTATATGTACACATGTATTTTGTTAATATCATATGGTTTTAATTTTTCTTTACCCTTAAAAGGCTTTTTATAGCTTCCTCTTAATATATATAATAATGTGAGACAGATGTAATTTATTGCTTTAATCTAAAGAATGGCAAAGTCTTGAGTTAGATGTTTTATTCTAATGTTCTCTGCATTCTTTTTTAATTCAAAACCACTAAAGTGTATAGGACTGTCCTGCCATATGAACTAAATGTGCAGTGTCCTGTTTCTATTTAACAGGTTGATTTCTGTATCTATTCAAATTCAGATATTTAGATGCATAATACATAAAAGGTGTACTTTTTTTCTTTTCTATTCTGCTACATTTTTTTTCCTTAAAGGACAACAAACTAAACCTTAATTCTTTGTATCAAAAAGCACACAGACTAACTGACATTTTTCACTGCCATACACAGAGTTTCACGAGCGTTCATGACGTCCTGGTATCTTTTGGAAGAAGAGTGCTATGCTATCCCCTACACAGACACTTTGGATTAGTGACACGTGCCTTCGATGACACAGTCATGATACTGCAACTAGGTAAGTTTTTTAAGGGTTGGGAGTGATGCCTCTGTAGCCCCATTGTCTGCATGTCTGTTTGTTTTAATAATTTTTGAACCCTTTGGACGCTTTCACCCAAACTTGATAGTTACCAACATTCCTGGACACCATGTGGTTTTGTGAAAATGCAGCTGGGTATTGAAGAGAACAGAAATAGTGTCCTTGCCAGGAAAAAGCCCCCAAAGCAACTCATTTATCAGCCAGTGGATAATATGTGCAGTTGTGGTGCAAATTCAGTTGTAGTATTCACACCAGAAAATCTACACAGAAATGTTATGACTGTCTCTCCTCCTTAGAAATATCTGTCATCAGATCTTGGTAAATCAGGATAGTCCAACCATGATTTGTAAAGCTTTAGGGTAAAGGTCTTTAAAATATTTTTCTCTATACTGTGTTTTCCTGTAAAGAGATTGTTGAAAAATAATGTTTTAATGAAGTTTTTGTTATGGTGGGTTAGATATTCTAATATCTATAGACTCTATTCTAAAGGTGTCTTTATATTTTTATTTCAAAGCAAGGTCACTTATCATTACAAGTCTAGCAGCAGTCCTGTTGTTTTCTGTTGTTCATTGTGTTCTTTACCTGGGTCAAACCCTGTTCAGAAAGATTGGAAGGATTTCTGGTAACTTCCATTTTTTGTCTCCATCTAAAGGAGATTTTTAAAGCATCATCTTCAGTTGTTTCAACCGTTTGGTTTCAGTTCTGCTCATCATAGTTTTGCAGTTGCAAATCTGGGCGGTTTCCTCATGCGATTTACTGTTTGGAAGAACTGTTGTTTCTATTTAACCTTTGTCGGTGATGTTAGGATTTTGACAGAAAGGAAGATTACCCTAATGTTGCATCTCTTCTCTCCTTGCCAGCTTCTTTTTCTAGAATTAGATCTTCTGTACTTTTGGGGTGTGCTTTTTTGTTGTTTTGTTTTTTTTAAGATGAGTCAGTCCATTAAATATTTTCTTTTTTCCTGTTCCAAATAACTGTGTTTTCTATCTAGCCATCTTAACTCCTAAACTGTTCTGCTGTGTGTGCCATATAGAATCACACAGCCGAGGCAAGGGGTAGTTCTGTGGTTCATAGTCAGTGTTACAGTTCTTTGTAGAATTCAGGCAAAATGGCTGAGATGACTGCGTGGTAAGAACACAAATCTTGAATTTGTATCAGTAGCAAAATTTGTTTTGCATCGTTATTCTTTTAGTACATCCTATCTTAATTTTTTTCTCCTGGGAGCACAGACCAAAATTTCTGACTTAAGAGTGTGTTCTTAGTTCTCTGCTTCTTATTAGGAAAATAAGACAGTTCTGGAGCTGTTCATAAAAAAAAAAACAAGCAGTGCATACCATGAAAACTCTTCTGTTGAAAAATGAATACATAATAATTTAAAACCAATTTTTATTTAAAACTGAAGAATAGAGCTATGAAGATGATTAAGGGACTTGAGCATCTCCCCTGTGAAGAAAGAATGAGAGAACTGGGGCTGTTCAGTTTTGAGAGGAGACTGAGAGGGGATCTTATTAATGTCTATAAATATCTGAAGGGAGGATGAAAAATGGAAGGAGCCAATCTCTTTTCTGTAGTGCCCAGCAATAGGACAAGGAATAACGGGTGTAAACTTGAGTATAGAAGGTTCCACCTCAACATGTGGAGAAACTTCTTTCCTGGGAGGGTGACAGAGCCTGGACCAGGCTGCCCAGAGAGGTGGTGGAGTCTCCTGCTCTGGAGACTTTCCAGACCTGCCTGGATCTGTTCCTGTGTGGCCTGCCCTGGGTGATCCTGCTCTGGCAGGGGGGTTGGACTCAATCTCCAGATGTCCCTTCCAACCCCTACCATTCTATGAATAAATATGTGACTACACACTATGTAGTTGTGGCTTTGTTTTGTCTCCCATTCAGGAGTGGAGCTGTCATGATCTTAATGACTGCAAATTATTCTTTCAGCAGTGATATTTCTTTTTTTATATTCACTCTTTCATGTAACAGTACAAATTTTCCAACTTGTGGTTATTCCCCTTCAGCTCTGCAGTTGTACACAACTCTGTTTCTATCTTGCGTTGTTAAAGTTACAACTTTTCTAGTTCTTGTGAGTTACTACTTTCAAAAAAGAAAAAGCATTCAGCATTAGATTTCTCTGTGTGTGTGACAGAAGAATCACTGAGAGGCAGCACCTTAGTTTATTTTCAAAGCTTGTGATTTGCAGGATTAAAAGACAAAAAAACAAACTGCAAAACCAAAATGAAACCACCACCCCCCACAAATGACAATCCTAATCTGCCAAAAACTATTGGTGATTCAAAATACCATTTCCATTATAACAGTCGGTAATGAAGTCTTGAGGGGAAGGTCTGTGCTGTCTCCACTTACCCCCACTGGTTCATGCTGCTGTTCATAACTACTGAAAAGGAAAAGTCTGATTACAAAGCTGAAACCATAACACCATTGCCAGCCTTTTAGATTTCTTTCTTAAGACAATAGTACATAATAGGTAAGCTGTCTGCTTTTCTTTCAACACTAGGATGAAATTGTATTGGAGTGAATATTCAGGGACCCAACAAAGTGTTTTCAGTAGTTTGGTAAGGAAGGTGACATCTGCAATGATTATGTCAGGTTTCCTACTCCATCCTCCTGTACTGGACATGTGACTGCTGTTGGCTCCTTACCCTCTGCTTCCAAAGCACAGTGGCCCCAGCAGTGCCTGTTGCCATGGTCTCCCTGTGTCACCCATGATGGTCTTGCTCCAAGAGCAAAGTCCCAGTTTTCCCTGAAGGAGTAGCTTGGGTATGCACACCCATTTTCTCCTGGTGAGAAAACCTTGGGTTTTCTGATTTGCATGACAACTGCTGTCTGAAAAAGAAATTCAACTTTTTGTAGTTGTTGGTTAGAATGGTTTAGAAGTGGTGGAAGAAGTTAAGAACTGGAGCAGGTGTGGCTTCGTTCTGTGCATGTCTGCGCTGTGCTGGTTGCCTGGGAAACGGTGCAGGATGAGGTGACCGGCCGCCTCCGCAGAGCTGGCCGCGCATCTTCGAGACGCTGAAAAGGCATGTGCAAGCCTC